>JACWBX010004263.1:19722-40994 GCA_014622435.1 Polypedilum pembai
CTAAGCATGAACAAATTGATGAAGCCAAGATTTTCCCTTCCCTTAAACCCATCGCTAGGGAGCTACAGTGCCATTATAAGACGTTTAAGAGCAACCACTAGCTCGATATATTTACTGTCCATCTCTGGACGATTCGGATTTTTGCAATAGTGAAGGCGCATCAGCAATCTAATCTGTTTTCAAGGGCTCTCGTTCCAATGCACTTTTCATGGTGACCATTGTACCGTTCCCTTGAAAATTTTCATCCTGATTCCGAAAAATCAGTTTGCCTTCACTTTTGAGTACGATTTTGGACTCTAATTTCTAGATGTTGAAAATAAAAAATGAAAAACATTTTTTTATCTCATTATGGATCTATTAGTCTTTAACAACACTTTCTAAATATTATTACTCTATCACTTTCTTGTTATCGTAGGTGATGGAGAGTCAAAGTATGATCTACATTGTCAGTGAATATGCTAGTCAAGGAGAAATTTTCGGTAAATTTTTAAAATCTAGATTAGAGCCTGAAATCGTCGAATGAGTAAGTAAACTCATGAGAAATTTATTCAAGTAACAAAATTTACTTACTCATTGAGTAAGTTATGCGACGATTTTGGGCTCTGATTTCTAGATGTTGAAAATAAAAAATGAAAAACATTTTTTTATCTCATTATGGATCTAATAGTCTTTAACAACACTTTCTAAATATTATTACTCTATCACTTTCTTGTTATCGTAGGTGATGGAGAGTCAAAGTATGATCTACATTGTCAGTGAATATGCTAGTCAAGGAGAAATTTTCGGTAAATTTTAATCTCAAATTTATCAAAGATAAAAAAATACTTTTTTTGTAAAATCAAAATTTGTTTCAAATATTTTTCTAGCTATTCTTCATTCTTATGATACTAAACGTAAAATAAATTCGATTTATTTTAGATTACATTGCAAAATATGGTAGACTGAATGAACGTGCTGCTCGACACAAGTTTTGGCAAATTCTATCTGCAGTAGAATATTGTCATTCTCAAAATATAGTACATAGGGATTTAAAGGTGAGTTTTTAAATATTGTATTACACAGTTGAGTTTCAGTCCGCCGTCCATATATATCTTTGCTTAGATAGCTGATTTTACATAAAAAATTTTTTGCCTAAGTCTACCGTTACGGTTTTAAATTTGACTGTATAAAAACTATACAACAAAAGTGTTTGTATCATAAGATGACACTTAATGATTTAATTTAAATCAGTTGTATTCAAATTTATTTAATTTTTTTTAAAAAGGTTCAATCAGGGGGTTAGAAACTGGGGCAAAAGGCGAATGGGGCGAATCGGGGCGAATTTTTTGTTTACAAACAAATGAACATAAACAAACAAGAAATTACTTATTTCTGCATAGAATCTGCTTATAATTGGTTTATCCATGAATCTTAATGTATAATAATACTTTATCAATACCTAAATGTTGTTTTAAATTCCAAATTCGTGCAAAATAAGGATTCAAAATTTTTAGTTCAATGTTGCATAACAAAATGTTGCGAAACAATTGAAAAATGTTGCGTGACAAGGGGAAAAGGGGCGAATCGGGCGAAATGAGGCGAATCGGGGCGAATACTTCGCCCCAGTTTCCAACCCCTTGGGTTCAATAGAAGAATTTCAAATTTTTAACAAAAATCAACTTAATTTCCTTATCGTAGTTAAAAAAAATCACTTACTGTAACCCACATGAAATGTTAACTGATACACTATATGATGTTGGTTGATCAGCTTGAACAAATAATATAATATTTATAGCATTAGAAATAATAGTTTAATTAAATTTAAATGAAATATTTAAGTGTCAATTTTTTTGATTTTAATTGAATAAGTTAAAATATTTGTTTTCTTTGATAGGCTGAGAATCTTTTATTGGATTCAAATATGAACATTAAGATTGCCGATTTTGGATTTTCAAATTTTTACACTCCAGGTGAACTACTGGCAACTTGGTGTGGATCGGTGAGTGGAAGATTTTAAAAATGAAATAATTTGTAATATCTATTAAATAAATATTTTTAGCCGCCATATGCAGCTCCAGAGGTATTTGAAGGGAAAAAATATACAGGCCCAGAAATTGATATTTGGGTGAGTAGACAAAATTTGAATAAAATATTCAATTTATAAATAACCAAAATTATATATCTTCCGCAGTCACTTGGAGTTGTTTTATATGTTCTCGTTTGTGGTGCACTGCCATTTGATGGATCCACTTTACAATCATTGCGTGATCGAGTTTTATCTGGAAGATTTCGTATTCCATTTTTTATGAGTTCAGGTGAGTTTAATTAAAGATATGCATCTTTTAAAAATTTTAACAATACATTATATATTTAGATTGCGAATCGTTGATAAGGAAAATGTTGGTGCTCGATCCGAATCGACGAGTAACAGTGGAACAAATAAAACGTCATCGATGGATGATGGTAGAAGTTATGGAAATACCATTGATTAATAATATGTCAACTGCAACGACGTCTGAACCTAATGATCAAATTCTAAGAATAATGCAAAACTTAGGTATTGATGCGCAGCGAACAAGAGAAAGTTTAAAGGTAAAAACAAATGATGAAATTTTTTCTATAAACTGAATATATAACGTATTGTTTATTTTTGACAGTCAAATAGCTATGATCATTATCAAGCTTTTTATTTACTGTTATTGGAACGATTGAAAAATCGTTCAATGTCTCAGGAAAATGCTGCTAATGTAAATGGACAAAACAGTTCCACACCAAAACATCCATCACTTGATTCTCAAAGACGCCGGCCTAGTTCAATTGCTGAACAAGCAATGCGAAAGCTTGGATTACATCAAAGGTACATAGTTTTGAAATTAATAAAATGCATTTCTTTGAAATTAATATTTTATTAATTAGATCCGAACCACCTATATCTCCTCGACATCATGCTTCAATTACTTCAAACAATCGTAGTTCAGAAACTATATCTAACATTATGCAAACACCAATCCCATCAATGATTTTGCGTGATACTAGTATAAGAGAACAATCTTCGTCATCGATCAAAGATAGTCAATCGTCATCATATTTTCGTGGATCTTCATATAATAACAATATTAATAGTAGTAGTAACTCGGGTTATAATTCATCTACATTTTCTTCACGCGAACGTGACTGTAGCTCACCATTTTTAAATAGCAGTGGATCCAACAGCATTTCATCACACAATAATAGCAATCAACTTCTGATCGGTTCAAGAGAAAACAATTCGATTATTTTACGAGAAAATAGCGCAATTCAACAGCATGGTTCACGCGTTGCTTCAAACCGATATCTTTCCAGTGGTTTCGATACACAACGTATTATTAAACAAAGTACTGAAGATTGTCGTCGATTACTTCAGCAAGTAAGTTATCCAATTGTTTTTATAATAAATGCCTCTAATTGCAATTTTTTTTTTGTCTTTTTATATAGGCAACAGCGGTAGTAGATACAAGTCGTAATCAACCACCGCAAGTGCAAATTCCAATCTTAGAACAACCAAATTCTCTTTATTCTGGTCATTTTTCACATCACACATCACCTCAATCTTCGTCCAGCGGACAGTTTAATCAAGCACCATATCATCATCGCGTATTAACATCTTCAAATAGCTTTGATTCAAAATCTCAAATACCAAGCTTCTCATCATATCACATGTCAGCCGAAGCAGCGAAATTGTTTGCAACACTTCAACAGAGTCCCCTCCCGTTGCCACAAAATGATGTAATTAATTATTGCTAAATTTACTTTTTTATCAATTTTTTTTTTCTAAAGATTTATTTTTTCTCTCTATATTTATATTTTTATTAAATGATATTCCTCTTATGATTATTTATTAATAATAAGTAGTATAATAATACTGCTTTTTCCGGTTACTATTTGTTTTGCTATTTTGTTGAAATATCAGAATTTCACTGAAAAAACAATATTCTGTTAATGAAAATTTTTCAAAAAATGTTTGCAAGCGCACAAAAATACTTTTATTCGCTTTCAATATGATTTTCTCAAAAAGTATCGAAGCAATAAATTTTAAGAAAATTTCAGTATTGTACTTATTAAGTTTTTATCAATTGAATAAATTTTTTGGAAATGTTGGTCTGTGTGACTTTCATATTATAATATATGTAACTTAATAGCATCAAAATCTATAATTCATATTACAAAGACTGATTTATATTATTTTAACCAAAAAATAGACTATTTTATAACGTTGCAATGCCAGAATAAAAATTACGAGATATATCACATAAGAATGAAATTAATTCAAATAAATTTTTATTATTAATAAAAATACAACTTATTTGAATTGAAATACCAACTTTTTAAGTTTTTTGCCTCTCTTAATATCTTTATTTTATTTATTCTTTTCTTCCATCCACTTTATTTTCTTGTAATGGTGGTTTTTCAATTATTTACAAGCGTACTATTTAAAAACAAAGTATTTAGGAAAATTAGCAACTATTAGTCAAATATGATCTCATCATACACAATTTAAATTATTATCTATAAAAGGCATCAAAGATGTTTATTTTTAAAGAAAATCTTTATCTTTTTTACACCTTTTTTTTGTTTTTAACATTAATTTAAATGAAAATAGATATCAGCTTCTTTCAGTATTTTTATTTTTGCGGAGAATGTAGGAAAATATGGTGAAAATTCTTTATAATGATAGACATGTATTGCATATCATATATTTAAAACTATCTTTTTAGTTCTTCTTGCTGTGTTTGCACTCTATTTACTTCTTTTTACTTTTATATAAGTACGTATTCTTATGTTATATGCATTGTATAAAGATTTTGGCAAAAAACTTTTTGCGAATGCTTGAAGATAAAAAATATTTTCAAGCTTTCATTTTTTAAAATAACTTTTAAAAGATGAAAAAGCTTAAATTTTTTTTTAATTTACGTTTTCAACAGAATTCTATAACAACATCACATTCATCTACGTTACGTCCATCACATGATGGCTCATTGCGATATACAACTCCAACAAATTCAAATACAGTACAACAGTATGCACAACAAATTCCATTACCAACAAATGATATTCAACTGACATCACAGCAGCAATCTGCTACAACTGTTTCTTCACTGCAAGCATCATCTTGTACAAATCAGACGCAAAGACATTCTGATACACTGGGTGCATATAATAAAGATAAGATGTTAAATTTTGGTGATTTAGCAAAAACGACACCGCCCTTTAAGGATTTTTTTAACAATTTACATACTTACCAATATTTACAACAATTGGAGCAATCTGCGGACTCGATGCAACCAAGACATTCACAAATTACACAACAATATAGTTCTAGTACTGACGAAGGGTGTTGTGACACTGACGAACATGGTGGTGAGTAAATTGTTTAACACGATTTATTTTAGCAAAAATGGCACAACAAAAATTGTTTGGGTATAAATTTAGCACTGCTCAACACAGTCAAGGTTCAGTCCAACAGCAAATAAAAAAATTCGACATCAAAAAAATTGGCGAAACTGCCAAAATTCAAGTGGCGGACTTAAAAATTTGTCACTTTTTTGACGGCGGATTTTTATTCGAAATATTTAAAAAAATAATTTTTTACTGATTTTTCGAAAAAATAATATGTAAAATTCGTCATTTTGTCCGCTACCCCCGAAAATATAAACCCCTTGGTAATTTCAATCGAAATTTTAACCGTTGAAAAATACATTTCAAACGAGTTTTTACGCCTCTTTTCGAAAAAATTTTGAATTTTCGAAACTTTCAAAACAGGTTTTCGAAAATAATTTTTGATGTAAAAACAAAATATTTAAAGTTTTAAGCTAAAAGGATGAAAAATGAAGCCTGTGTTAGCTATATAATAATTTCTTTTATATCGAGAAAAATTAATATTTTATTAAATGATGCTATTTAAGTATTTTGTTAACAAACTTTTTCAAGTTTGAATCATTTCGAAAAATCATAGTTGTATGTCGCGGGCTTTTATGGAATTTCATAACGGTCGATTGAAACTACCAGGATAAGTCCGAATAAGAATTGAAACTTGACTGTGAACTATTTGAGTTTTCCGCTAAAAATTCATTAAAAGCATACAGAAACAGAAATATTTTGATAAAATTCAAAACACATTTATGAGTGGGTGGTAGCTTTGAAGAATAAAATTTTTTTAAAATTTGAAAATTTGCTGAAATAACCGAAATTTTCTTTTTTGTGGAAATTAAGATTTCAATTAAATAATTAATATGTTAATTTCACTTAGAAATGGACGATAATTCAACACCAGCCACAATTGCTTCAAACATACAAAGATTAAATTCATATGCATCGTCAAGTTCATCAAGTGGAGTTGTGACAAATTTTCCATCAAAGAGTCTTAGCCAAAATCTCAGTTGTGATTCTTCACGCAGCAATTTTTCAACATTCGAATCTCTTGATTTAAATTTATCAGATTGCAGTGATTTGGCTAGCAGCTTACCCTCATGTGCAAGCGCAAATGTTGCTGAAGGTGAAAACAAAGAAGATGGTGAGAGTTAGATAAAATTTGGTAAAACTTAAATTTTTATTCTTAATATTTTTCCAGTTAGTCTATCTCGTCCTGTAACATCAACTTCAACTATGCATCATCCATGTATTTATGTATCTATGTCGGGAAAATCACCGTGTTCATTTTTTCGTAACAATCCAATGGGGCATTTTCAGCAAAAAGGTGGAACATGTCGTGCTGCTACACGTTCACCTGTTGATTTTCGTGAAGGTCGTCGTGCAAGTGATGGACTTGTAGCGCAGGGTATTTTAAGTCAAGTCGAAAATTCGATCAACTCAGTAGCATTCAACAGTCAACGATTGCATGAAGCGTGCAAAGCAAAAGGTGTGCTTGAATTACACTTGCTTCAGCAAGAGGCCGCACAATTATCCTCACAATATCAATCAAATGTACCGCCCGATGAGTTGAATGTACGTCAAATGCAACATAGTCAATTTCATATAACACCGCCAATTAAATTAACGACTGATCTTAATGCAAATAATGGTGGGAGTATGACCAATGGTTACAAAAATAACTGTCAAGATAACTCCTATTTCAACAAGACAGTCAGTGGTATCACTTCTGATATAAATACATACGTGGGGATGATGAAGACTTGTGACTTAACAAAGCACGAAAATGTTGGCACTGATTTGAGTGGCATTAAGCATATAACCATCAAACCGGACTCACAACAGACTTCACCATCTTCATCTTTACAAAAGCCACCTTTACAGCAACAGCTCATGCAACATCGCCTGCTACAACAAAAACGTCAAATTTTGCAAAAACAAGGTGCAATGGAAACTGGTCTAAATGGATTAAGTCGTAGACAAATGTTGCGACAGCAAAGCTACAAAATTGCACAAACACAACAAATATTGCCACCACTACCATATCCACTTAGCGAAAGTGAGTCAGAAGACTTGCTCGCTTTTCAACAAATAGTTGAAAATCCCTCATCATGTTCTGCTTCGACTTTACACATAAATTCACCAAAATTGCTTAAAACAACACACTTGCATGGCACAAATAATCAGTCATCTTCCTTATCACCATCTCTTTCACCACAGCCAACGAATCTTTCAAATGATGCCACTGGCATGTGGAATAATCTTTCAAATAACTTACAAAGTTCATGTCAAATTAGTGAAGCATCAACTGCCAATGCGCATGATATTTTTCATCAACCACTTTATCATCAGGTATTTTATTATAGATAAAATTAATGTTAATTTTCAAAGCTTTTAATGATTAACACTTTTTGATGATGCTTTGATTTCTTATGATTTTCACTTTTTTAGATTTAATAATTACTTATTTTAATTAAATGTTTGTGTAGAAAACTACCTAGTCATCTCAAATTTTTAAAAAAATTTATTTTTGCAATATAATAATTTGATAAATTTTTAATCAAAATAGTTGCCAGTGAAAAATAAATTTCAAGGTGCTTGCATTATAGAATTTTATAAAATTATTTATTATTATTGTATTGCAATGTATTTGTGAAAAAAATAATCATTTTATACTTGTTATATTGATGTTTGCCTGATTTGTTTCTATCCTGATGAAATAAAAATTTAGTTTTTTTTATTCACTTCTATATTTGACCGGTGATTGTTTTTCTTTAAATTATTCAAATATAGAGTTCTTCATCATTATATCCTAATTGGAATCAAGCACATTCTTCAATTTCACCACCGCCGATACTCGAGGAACAAATGGAGTCAATTTAATTTAATCTTAATCATTTTTATATACGACATAAACAATTGCATTTAAAATAATACTACTTAACCAACAATTGAGTAAAAAGTTAAATATACAGTAAATTAATATATAAAAACAATAAATAATACATATGGCCCAATGAGATAAAGGCTTGCGATAAATGAGTTAATAAATAATAATGATAATGATGCTAGTCAGAAATATAAGTTATTATGAATCCAATTAAGCTAAAAATTGTCCAAAGTAACGAATTAGTAAAAAATACGAAATGTTTACACTAGTAAGACTGTTTCGTCAATTCTTTTATAATCACTCTTAAGTTGAAAGCATTTTTTGTCATTTATTAGGAAATCGATTAGTAAATATTGTATTATTAGAAATTAATGTGATGATAGAAATGAAATATGCACTAAAAAGCATTTCATTTGTTGTAAATGATTTAAGTTAGTTTTTTAATACCTTATTATATATTATCAATAAATCTCTTACAATTTAAATTGCATTCATTGTTAATATGTGTATTTTATTCACACATGTACAATGACTTTATTGATAGAAAATTTTTAAAAATATTTTTGATTTTTCCTAGATGTCCAGACAAGGCAAATAAATGTGAAATTAGTAGAAATTTTTGCAAAATAATTAAATTTAATATTGGCATACAATTAAATATGTGATGAACATTATTCTCAATAAAGTCATGCATTAATTCATGCATAGATAACTTCAAAATACTGAACGAATATTTAATTAACCTTACAATCACATGCAACAGGAACAGAACAATAAGTAGTAAATAATACTTTTTTATCTCTTGAAATGTTAAACCATAACATAAAGAAAATCTTTTTGATACCAGCGAAAAAGAATTAATTGAAAATTATTAGCGAAATATATACGTCACAAATATATAAAATCTCCTACAGATCTGTACAGATAATTAGGTATTCAAAATCGATTAAATTTGGTTAGAAAATAATCTACAAACAAATTGTGTGCGATAATAAAATTATTGAAAAATATTTAGTATGAAAATATGTTGAAAATCTGCCATTTCAAAATGAATAATGAAATTTTTTTTACATAAATATAATCATAGATGTTTGAAAGAATAGGTAAAGTATGCTAAAATCTATATTCACAACATTCAATAAGCTTCATTGCTTATTCATAAAATAGAATATATACTCTCTTTAATTAAATCTCAATCTACTTATTAACTTTACTTTAATCATATGAAATTATTACCACACTACACATGAAAGGCTTATGTAACATATATATGTAAAAACTATAATTTATTATTTTTAAATTTTATTATTACCGTCTTCCCTCAATTATAAGAGCACATTGCAGCAAATTGGAACAAGTCCACATTTTTAAAATTTTTAGTTATTGCAATTTTTGTTCGAATATAAAACCATTTTTGAAGAATACGTTAAAAATAATAATTTTTGAATGGAAAAATTAAAAAAATTGTAAAAAACGACGGTTAAAAAAAGAATTTTGAAATTTACCAAAAATTTTGAATTTTGTTCGAACATAAGGATTGACTATAAGAGCTGGCTCTTATAATCGAGGGAAGACGGTAGGGTAAATCATCAATTTTCAAGAAAGTAGTAATTTTGCAAAATTTTATTAACCAACAATTTCTTGACTCTCTTAATCGTGTATACTGATAAAGTGAACTTTGAATTCGATTTATAAACTAATGTCCTTGAATATGTGCAGTATAGAATAGTTTTAAGCCTGGTATCCACAATCGGTCCGACATTTGATGATTTACCCTAAAAATATTTATGAATATCTATGAAACAAGAAGTCTATCACATTCAAATTACTTAATTCATCAATATTAATATGAATTTGATTCAAAAAATAGGAAAAAATTAGAAAATAATTATTGAAAGAAAATTTTAGAAAAATGTATACCTATATAATAAAAATTTTGCTAAAAATGAAATTGAATTGTATAGGAAATGTTGTCAATAATTCATAAACACTCTTCTTATTTCATCTAATGTCAAAGTGATAATTTTAAAATTTAAATATTTGTTGGATATTCTGGATGAAAATACTTAACATTCTACTACCTATGTAATTTTTTTATCATTTAAATTGTCCTTTCAATAAATACGAATTTCAACAAAAAAAATAATGATGAAAAGCATAAAATAGAAACAGCAATTAAACTTATCATAATGTAATAGTAATTTTCGTCATTAATAAACATTTTTAAAAATAATCGAAAAAGCAATAAAAGTTGAAAAATAAATGCGAAAAGAAGGAAAATGATCTCAGCATGTTTTCCACGTTGTTTCAATTTCAGATGTACACAATACAAAAAGTTTAAGATTAAAAAAAGAGCGGTCGAAATGAACTTGAAAGTGAAGCAAGTTGAGAAATATTGTTAGCGTGTCAAATTGACAGAAACTAAGTCATATTATTGACATTCCGACATACAAATTGTAACCTCAATTCCTGTTAATTTCATGGTATGTGAAAACACTTTGGAAAATGAAATGAAAGTAGTGTTAATAAAAATTCTTTCAAAAGAAAATTTTATCTGATTTGATGTGATTGTTTCTATAATTTTTATCAAAATTATTGTGCAAATACCAAGTAATGTTGATGCAATTAATTTAGAGGAGCTAATCGTTTAAAAAGCTGAAAAAAAACTAAATTTAAAAAAAGATAAGACGTGAGCAAAATCGAAACTCTAGGTGATAAAAAAATTTGATTGAACTAAATCAAATGAAAGTGAGTGAATTTTCCAATTATTGAGACACACAGTTGTCAAGAACCAAAGTGCTTTCTGTTTATGTGCATCAAAAACCTATAATATCACTAAATTATAAAGAAATTCGCCAAGTTTTTAAATTATGACGTAAAAAATTTAAACATGAATTTCTGTTCTTGCTCTCTCATTTGTTTCCCTTTTTCAACTTCATTCTTTTTCAATCATGGATAAAATATTGAAAATTTTTATACTGAAATAAAGCAGAAAATTGTGTGTGTATTGATCTTTGTTGTTTAAGTAGAAAATTTTTATATGGTTAATAAAGGACATGAATCATAAGAAATCAATGCTGATAAAATAAACTAATCATTATGCAACATTAGCTATACAAAGTTCAAGCGAGAAAGTACTTTTTAATAATTAAACTTGAAATCAGCTGAAAACTAAAGAATGAATTTTAAGGTCATGCAATATATTGCTTCTCTCTGAATATGGTTCTCTGTCTCTCTCTCACTCTCTCATTTGACTGTTCACCTAACTATGTGTGAAAAGTCTGTATACATAGGAAAAATTGTATTTATTACACTTTATGCCTTAACAATGTATTGAAAAAAAAATCCTCTTCAATTGCAGTTCACCATCATAAAATTTATTATGAATCGTCATCAAATGGACAAACTTTAAATCTGTCCTTTTCATATGAAATTGTTGAGAAAAAATCGCCCATCTACTCTTAGTGCATTAAATAAGCGAGAGAACAAGCAGCAGTACTCGCATTTACTTCAAACATTTATCATTTCTGTTGTCTTCATTATTATTACATTGCAGGAGCAATGCAAGTTGATAAAAATTTAAGTTTCGATCAATTTTCACATGACCTAACATTAGCCTTATTAGAAGAAGAAACATTAAGAGGCGGCACAAGTAATCGCTGGGGCTTAAGACGAAGGACACGATCCACTGGAAATTTACGTAAGTTATTACATTCATATATGAATAATAAAAATTTTTTATTTATTGTATATGACTTTTAGCTTGTCCTCCACAACCGACAGAAGACAGTAGTTCAAGTAGTCCTACAGACCCACCAATCAATGACAATAACAACAACAATGATAACTTTACAGCAATTGGTACAGGTGGAGCAAATAATAATTTGAGCGATTCAGATGATCGACATTCTTTTGCCTTAGCATTCAAATTACGTCAGCCTGCCATTGGAGGAAATTTTGAATCAGACTCACTTAATGAGAATTTTAGTCCTTCACGACCAAATATTCGGAGGAAACGAAAATTTAAACGAATGGCTGTAGAATATGAAACGACACCATCAACACCACATACAGTATCACATCCAATTTTTCCAATTAGTGGTACCGTTACCAAAAAACGCGTGCTAAAGCATAATCAGGAAAATTTTAGAGCCAACTTGTTTTTTGGCAAGCGAAAGCGACCACATCGTGATAGGTATGAGTACTACGAGTCACACAAACACTCGAGTAGTGTGCCAAGGCAGCGTGGCTATCTCTCACAAAAAGATGGACTGTCATACTTAGAGTACAAAAGTCGTAATCGAGCGTCGTCAATGTCGACAGCTAAAAGCAACCACGGACAAACAGCTATGGAAAAAATTTTGCCACTGAACAAAAGCATTGTATCGAAAATTGAAAAAATTTCGCAAGATTCACGAAGTAAGATGAATTTTAATTTTACATCAATGCAACCAGTTGGTTCAAGTAGTGATCAAATTGATTGTTCAGCTCCTGTAGTGCATTTTCATTCATCGTATGGTGGTGATATGAGAAGTGAAGTGGTAAGAAATCCCATTACTCAAAATAGTGATATGGACACGAGCACGAATGTAACTGACGATGTAAAAATTAGCCTTCAAAAGATGACTCAAAAATCAGGTAGCTTCGAGTCAGCACTGCCAGCAAATAATATAATAATGACGGAAGCATCGGGTTCATCAATCATCACACCGATACCTTCAACTATTGTTACTGCTACCGCGGCAACGTTGTCGGGTACACATTTGAACAATTGTATAAATAGTAGTAGTAGTAGTAGTAATAGCAAGAAAAAAGTGAAACATAGCCCAACATCAGGTTATCTTTCATTCGCTGCCGCCACAACTTCTTCACACCACTATCCTTCACATCATCATCATTATCAGCCTCATCATTTACATCTCAATCATAAGCATAAGCAGAGTCGGCGAAAAATGCAGTTACAATTTGACGATCAAACCGACTTTATGGACTGCGGAAATATCAATGATTTTCTGAGCTCGAGTTCGTTGAGTAGTAGTGATAGTGAAGCAGAAGAAACAAATGAGAGTGATCACGAGGGTGATGACGAGTTGACTGATTGGCCCGGTCACGAAGTAATGATCAACTTTGCTTCAAAAAATGAGTTTAGACGTGCCAATAAAAAAGCAATGTCAGTAGTAATGGCGGCAATAGGCAGTAAATTAACGCAAACCAAGCAACAAGATGATATTATTCAGGATGACGACACACTTATGTCAGCTGATGAATTACATGAATCAATGAATTCGGATGCATTTGCTATGCAACAAACTCCACAAGCTACTCATCCACTGGAAGACTATCATCGGAAATACGAGAGTATGCCGCCGACTAGTCGCATTCAAGCGTCACATCCGATTAATATTATAGGTGCTTTAGACAGTAATATGATACAAGGTAGTAGCAGCACAAGTGGAGTAGTAGCTGATGGTGGTTATGGAAGCAGCAGTTTCGCTGCGTCTTCTTCTTATAATTGTAAACAACCTATTGAAAGCGAAATGTCAGGTAAAAATTAAACAATTCAACCATATCATTAGTAATCTTAAATAGCAAAATATTTTATATGTAGGTGAAACTTCAAATCATTTTCTTTCGTCGCCAAATAATTTTGGAGAAGTAAGAGAAATTAGAGCTGGTTGTAGAAGAGTTCGCGATGAAAGACCAGGATTCTCAATAATAACGAGTTTCAATGAGGATCTTTTAAAGTTAGTTTTTGGAACATTATATTTGTTGCTAATTTTATGGTATTAAATTTTTATTTTATTGCAGATTTCTGAAAGATGATCAATTACGTCAACTTAGAATTATTGATATTCAAGAGGAATATGAAAAAATTTTAGAACTTGCTAAGCTCTACTCTTTAAATATTGTAAGAGAGAAAGGAAATATTGTACTGAATAAAACGAGGTAAGTTTATTATTATTATAATTAAAATTTTACAACAATTCACGTTCTTATCTTTCAGTAATACAATGCAAGCTGTCAAAGTTTCGAAAGAACATAACAAATACTTTTTTAGTGATTATAAAAGGCGTTGTGTTGGAGGTGATACAGAATAAATCAGATTTTAAAGAGGAGCAAGACTCGTTAGTGAATTTATTCCATTTTCATAATTTCTTTTTTTTTGATTATATTACCAATATTGAGAAGGCATTTACTTTAAATTTGATTATCAGGAAGTTCAAAAAAAAATGGGTCACTTTTTGATCGTCTCATTTGAAGCATTCCTTCTCGAAAAATATGCAATCTATTGAAAAGCGATTTAAAAATATGATATTTCTATGATCATTGAGTTGTTTTCAAACAAAATTTGGTTTCAATTTATAATTTTCACTCAAAGTTTTGAATGAAATTAAATGTTTTGATTCAAAAGTTAACATGAAAAATTTAAACCGAAATGATGAAGAAACTAAAGTTTGTTTAAAAACTACTCATAAAAATATCATGTTTTAAACCGCTTGTCAATAAGTTGCATAGTTTTCGAGAATGAATGCTTCAAATGAGACGATCAAAAAGTGACTCTTTTTTTGACTTTCTGATATTTACTACATCAGAATCATTATTTAAAAATACAATTGAGAATAACCCAAACCAACGAATCATTACATAGTCATATTTTCTAAAATAGTTTGACTAATGACGAAATTATGAAGATCTACCACACACATATATATAAAATGTTAACAAAAAAGAAAGAAAAATTTTCTTACGTCACACTTAACAAAGTTATCATCACTTTAATTTATCATGCAATATTTAAAAAATCAAAACTCTTCTGATTATATTATTAAAAAAAATATATTAAATAGTCAAAAAAATTAAAAAGCTTTTTTACACCAGAAAATTATAATTGTTTCAAAAAAGGAGAGAATGATTTGATGTAAAAATATTTTCCGCTTGCTATACATTAATTTATTAAGAGAGCTTAAACAAACCGAAAACTGTAAATAAAATGAAAAAGCTTATAGTTAAATATGTGATTCTTTTAATTTTCTTTTACAGAGATATTATGTTTTTAATTTGTTATTTTTTGGTATTTTATTCACATTCTTATTTTTACTAAATATTTACCAAATTTATGATAGCTTATATGAGAAATATAAATATAAATGAGGATGAACCAAAATAGAAAATATAATAAATTTGACAAAGAAAACTAAATATATTCCTTTTTGGCATCATTAAAAGCTATTTGACGGTTCCTCCTTACTATCTGCTATGGCGCTCGCTAAATGCTTGGGGGTGTCTAAAAATAATAAAAATTTACAAAATCATGAACATAGACATTGAAATAAATTATGAAATTATTTTATCTTTTAACAAACACACAATCACCTCTGTTAATTTACTATATAATTTGTATCCCTCGTGCAAAAAATGAAAATTAAATTTGTAAGCATGCTAATATCAAAAAATGATTTTTCAAATTAATTTAATACGATATCTGCTCATCTAATGAAGCAAGAAGCTAAGTTAAATTTTATTTGAATGATATTCATTTACCTTGTTGTTGGTGTAAAGTGGTACGATACGCATCCGCCTCGACTGTCGATAACATCGTAAGGCTGTGGTTCGTATTGCTGTACATAAACGCGAAGTCTTTTGTTTTCTCTATACAAAGAGTATTCGTTTGCAACAATTTTTCATTTTTGCGAAATAGATGTAATGCAGAAGATGAAAGGGAAGATTTTGAAGTACATTTTGAGTTGTAAATTCATTCAAAGAAATAACATGAACTAGGTATTAATAATCAATTATAAAATAAATTTTCTATTTTCAACTAACATATTAAAATAAAAAAAATTGATCCTTACAGAGAATGGTAGTGGAGGACAGAAGTAGGTAGAAGTAGAATAAAATGTGTAATGTGAAAGTAGACCGAATGAGTTATAAGTTGATGTAGTTTGTTGAATAAATTCATTCAAGTGACCCCCGTAACGAACACATATGAAATTAATTCAATAATTTGATTGATGTTAGTGTAAAAATTAAGTAAGAAGAAATTATTTTTAGTTCCCCACACGCATGTCGACCGCATATTCACTTATTTGTGTACAACAGTGATCACCTTATCGGAGTAACAGTAGCAATTTCAGTCGATGTATGCGTATTATAGCATGGTGTTTTTAGATTAATACAATTTCAATTTTTTACTCAGTATGGAATAAAAAATTTAAAATTAAAATTGGTCAAATTATTGAGTTTTATGTAAGATAGATACAAAAATTAACTTGAAATTTTTTCAAATAAATCAATTTTATATCATCTTATTCAAATCAATGTTCTCATGTTAGGTTAATACAGAAATTAAATTTAAGGACAACAATTTACAAATCAAAAACACCAATTTCTTTTTTTAAAAATGGTTATTAAAAAATTAATTCAATAATTGAAACCCTATTTGAGTAAATAAGTACCATCAAGATATCACCAATCAATACCTAATACATTTTTGTTAATTTTAAATTTCAAGAGTTATTAATAAGGGGCTGTAACCTACCGCCATTCGAGCTAGCACCATGAGTAAAAGATAGCAGCCTCGGTGTTTTGCACATGAGAACTGTTTTATAGGCTTGTCGATATTGCTTGTTCATAATAAAATAGATGATATTGTTGATGCATGCTGATAGATATATCATGATGTATCCAAATATGTGCAAACCTGGCCAATGAACATTTTTGTCGGCCACTTTTATTATTGTAATAGGAAGATAACATGCTAGGAAAGATAAAAATATGGCAAGAACCATCTTTGTGATTCTCCATTCATTTCTTTTCTGTTTTGCATCTCTTTGGTCTTTTAATCGAGTCGATTTTGTCTGTTGCAATCGATTGCCACTCTTAACATCATTGAGATTATTTTTACTATTAAAATCATTATTTGATAATTGAGTTGAATTCGGCATTTGTCTTTGATTATTTTGAACTGAAGTTTGTGGTGATGAATGTCTTCTGACTCGTCTTTCGGATCTACGAATAAAATTACTGAAATAATCTTTTGTGAATATTAATTGAAAAACTTACTCGTGTACAACCCAAAATATTCTCGCATAGCATGCAATAATAATTACACATGGAATAATAAATGCAATTATGAAGAGCGCTGTTTTGCTGCTATTACCATTTGCATCGGGTAAAATGGAACATGTTTCAAGTTTATTATCATAACCGAATTTACCCCACACACCTAAGAGTGTTGGTATTTGAAAACCATAACTAAATATCCAGCAAAATATGATCATCACATAGACATATATTTTCTTATATACTCGCGCATAAATACTGTGATGTGCTATCATTATATATCTGTATATAGATTATTTAAAAATTTTATTTTTTATTTGAAATGAAATTTCATCTCACCGATTAATAGTAATCATTGCAATACATAACAAAGAAACTCCTACGTTTCCATATTGAATGAATGGAACTAGAGTGCATAAAAATTCTCCATGCGTCCATGCGCCTTGGATATATCTTACAGCCATGAAAGGCAACACTAACATACAAAAAAGGCAATCAGCTGCACATAAGCTGAAAAATAAACATATCGTTCATAAGTAAAAGCCATTATTAAGTAATTTAATTATTCACCTAATTATGAAGTCAGCAGCAACATTTTTAACTTTGGGACATCGTATTAATGCGATAATTGTCAACAAATTTCCAAATATTCCTGATATCATTATAATTATTGTGGCGATTGCTGCTATTGTTAACATAGGTCGTGAAAACCTGAAAGTTAAAAGATATAATAATTTTTCGCACAAAACCTGAATTTTATGACTATGATTTTTTAAATAACGTTTTTGTCCAAAAATTTCTTTGTCTATAATTCATGATAGTTTAGATATACTAAAATTTTGGTCAATTTTTAGACGTCTACCAAAGATTTTGTAATATTATTTAGATTTAAATTTATTCAAAACCATAAATTTATACTAAATGA
Source organism: Polypedilum pembai (assembly GCA_014622435.1). NCBI lineage: Eukaryota > Metazoa > Arthropoda > Insecta > Diptera > Chironomidae > Polypedilum > Polypedilum pembai. The sequence goes on from JACWBX010004263.1 coordinate 37,986, forward strand.
ATGAGTCATCAAGACCGTCAAATTAAAATAAAGAAATGTACTACATTTGCCATATTAATGAGAAGAAAGTTTTATATATAAAATGTTAAAATTTTCTATACAAATCAAGTAGCGAATTGCATAAAAAAATGCGAAAAAAAGTCAACACGTGACGTTCTATGGAAAAATTCCACTAACGCACTCACATAATAAAAATTTTTTAATGTGATATTACTGTTTGAAATACTACAATTACTTATTTACTCAGATAATTTTTTTTGTTGCATGTTCAATCTAACAATTATAAAATTACAAATACTTTTTATATCTTTCTGTCTAGTTTTCCTGAGAGTAGCCTTGTTCTTGAAAACAAAATATTTGTATGAACTAAAGCGCATTTTTTTATATAAAACTTCATTTTTTAATATAATAAGCTAGAAAGCCAGACAGTGTGATTCATCAATTTACTCTTACACATTGAAATTAGTAAAAAAACATCATATGTGAGATATATTGAGAGAGATAATGATAAATGTAAATAAAAGTTTGAGAACAAAGCTACCTTCAGCGATAACTACTACACATTTGTGTTTTAACAACCGATCCTGCAGCGTGTTTCATTTTATTCGTATCGATAATTTTATTTCAAAAAAAAAATTTAAAAATTTTTAAAAACTTTTTTGTTAGTGATTTTTAGGTGGTTCTGTGAAATATTTCCATCAATTTAATTGTAATGAAAATAAAAAAAGTTATAAAAAATGTTTTGAAAAATTGAGAGTGACTATATAGTATGCTTTAAATAAACTCAAATAGCAGTGATAAGATAAAAAGGAAGATTAACAAAATATTCACATAATATTGTGTTACACAAAAATTTTTTGGTATTGAAGCAAAAAAATGGCTCATTATGATCCGATCACGGGAATATTGCATGGTCCGAAACTGCCACAAGTCTATAGTCCAAACATCACACTAGGCCAAGTGATATTAAAAAAACTTTATAAAACACCTGACAAGGTGATACAAGTGTGTGATGATGATGGAACCGAATTAACATGCTCTGAAATGGCAGTCTATATAATAAACATAGCTAAAAATCTTTCAAAACTCGGTTTCCAAAGTGGTGACATTGCAGGACTTTTAGCCGTTTGGTCTACATATACAGCCCCTACAATTTTCGCTTGTTCTCTTCTTTCTTTACCATTAAATCCTGTTGACAGTTCATTTAGTGTAAACCAAATTGTTGACATTTATAGACAAACTCAGCCAAAAGTTGTTTTCTGCGATCACTATGTGACCGATAAATTAATGGCAGCATTAGGAATTCTTGAGAGTGAAGCGACAATTGTTATTCTAACAGAACGCATTAATGGATTAATGCATATAAGTGATTTGTTACATGATTGCGATGTGCCTGATCAGTAAGTATCAATAATAAGAACTTATAACAAATAAATTCATGTCGTACATAGCCTATCATGCGTATATTTTTATTTTTAAATATCAGAAATAATATCGATTCGAGTAAAAAAATTTTAATACACCTGTAATAACAAACAATTATATATATATATTTTTCTGTCATTTTAGATTTATCTATCAAACAACGAATTCGAATGAGAAGTGCTCCCTTATTATATGCACATCAGGAAGTTCAGGAAATCCAAAACTTGCATGTTTGACACATTTACAACAACTTCAAAATTACACATGGATAAATGACTTCAATTCGGATTATTTTTCCTTCAATATGACTAGCCCCTATTGGTTGAGTGGACTCAACTGTATGATATTTCAGTTTTTGCACGGTCGTAAGAGATTGATAACTTCGAAACCATACACTCCTGAATTATTTTTAGATTTGATTGAAAAATACAAAATTAACGTTACTTTTTTAGTTCCTCCACTTCTGTCACTTCTTATTGAGACGCCAAGATTTAAAGTGGCTGATCTTAGTTCAATCAAATATTTTGTCACTGGAGGTCTCTATGTGTCAGAACATTTAAGAACAATAGTTCAAGAAAAGCTAACAAATGGAATAATTAAAGTCGGTTATGGCATGACCGAATTTGGTGGACTTCTCGCAGCAACTCATGATGAATTTCATTTGTCATCGTCAGTTGGTCATCCAACTCTTAATACTGAAATAAAAATACAACTAGATGACGGAACGAATGGAAAGATACGCGAAATAGGAGAAATTTTAGTAAGACATCCAGTTCAATTTCTTGGATACTATAAAAACCGTCATAAAAATATTATTGATGATGAAGGGTGGCTACATACAAGCGATATGGGCTTCATTGATGAAAATCACGAAATAAACATTATTGGACAGCGAATATTTGCTATTAAAAGTTTCTATAATGAATTTTTTCCAAGTGAAGTGGAAGAGATTATTGAAACAGTTGATGGTGTAAAGCAAGTAGTAGTTGTCGGTACACCCGATCCAATTGATATTGAAAAGACAACAGCTCTTATAGTAAAAGAACCGAATAGTAATGTTACAGAGGAATTGATATTTGAAGTTACAAGCACTCTACCAAATTATAAGCAGCCTCGAGGTGGAATATTTTTTCTCGACAATCTACCACTAACTTCTTCAGGGAAAATCAAACGACGAGAAGCAAAAGAGTTGGCAGAAAAGTTAACTTTTGAACGAAACAATCATAATGGATTACCTGCTTAGCTCATCATCGCTGTTTACCACCTCCGTTGAATTTACGACATTTTGAAATGTCGACAAAGTTGTACTTAAAATATCATTTGGCATATGATTTTCTCCATATTGTGCTCGAGATCCACTACCATCTATACCAAAACGATTCATTTTTGCTTCAATTAAGTTCATATAGCTGTAAAGAAAATTACAGTTTGTTAAGTAATGTAAATTAAGTTAATATTGATTTTTAAAAAATATTTAAATAATATCGGGAAGTCAACTAAGAAACCGGACACTTTTCGTGACTGTATTCAAACCTATCGTTCTTTAAAACTAAAGAAGCAATTGACGAACGGTAAAAAGTATAA
>JACWBX010004263.1:46150-57318 GCA_014622435.1 Polypedilum pembai
TTTAAATGCATTAGAGATGAAAATTTTCATTTTATTGCTTTTAAAGCAAAAAACATTTATTGGAAAATGAAAATTTTAGTGCAGACCATTGTAGTTTAAATTTGTAGTTTAGGTACAATGGTTATCTATGAAATTGACCTAGCAGTCTTAAATTAATTAAATTTTTAAGAATAATGTTTTGTAGACTACTTGAAGAGTTTTGGTTATCACAAATGATGAGATTAGATAATTTAAATACTCAAGGGGATGGACATCGTGGTGAAAGGGTGAAAAAAACTAAAAGGGACGAAAAATTTTTCAATTTTTCGCCACCGTCTCCATCCCCTTGTAAATACTCCTCTTATTTTTATTTAAAAAATGTCAATTGAATTATGAAAAATTCTACAAAATGTAAAAAAAATTTAAATCTTTAAAGAATATTAAAGTGAGACTTTCAAGTGATTGATAAAAATAAAAGAAAAAACAAGAACAAGAATCAACAGTTGTGTTTAGCTGAGTTAATATGTTTATGCATCAAATGTCAAATCAGGAGCAAAAAAATAATTAGCCAATAAATGAGCAGCTGAATTTTCATCAAAACAAACTGACAATCACACGCGTGGGAGTAATTAGAAATGGGCGGAATTAATCTCACTCTTTTTATTATTATTGTCGAATTTTCTCTTCTTATGTTTTTCTCATTTCAAGGTTATTTCATTTTCATTTGCTAGAATAATCTTGTGATATATTTGAGGCGTAGTTTTTGTGATATATTTCAATAACATGAGGGAAGAAAAAAATAATAAAGAAGGTGAAGGTCATGGGGAAAAAGAAATGTAAACATTAATTTTGTGTTATTTGTGTTTATTTTGCATAATAATAAAATTTAAAAAGTATTACGTAGTGAAAAATTTATGATATTGATAAAAGTTTTCAATAATTTTCTTTTCAACCATTCTAAATAAATCACAAGACGAATTTTTCTATCTAACACTTTCTTTAAACAAGAACAATTCTTTTATGTCACTCTCACCAAAGCAAAAAACAACTATAAGAAAAAAATTTTCCTCGTCATCATCTGTCTTTCATATCTCATCTTTCAACATTAAAGCACAAAACCAAAAATAAATGTGAATTTGTCTGAATTACCTCGATGCTTGCGTATTTTTATTATCTTTTCGTGAGCTTTCGCGTGAATTTGCTGACATTGTTGAATCATTGCGTGATAATGAGAGTGCTTGCTGTACGCCTGAGCGTACTATTGATAATTGCTTCAGTGCGACACTATAAATGAAGATTTTTAAACTAAAAATGATGATGAACATTTTCTACTTTGAACTCACCTAAATGTTGGCTCCCTTTTTGGCGATGCATTTGGTATTTGATGCTTGTTATTGTTGTTTGATGAAGTCGAGCCATTTTTTGTGGTTTTATTATAATGAACACTACGATTAACAAAAATAGTGGCCTGATGATGATGATGAGGACTGCCAGTTGGTGAAGATGGATTTACAACGAGCAAATCTTCAACATTGGACGGTGCATAGCCCGAGTCTTGATTGCCATTCGGATCTGATTGATTGGTCGTTATTTGTGCCAGCGTATTTCTATTTAGGACGAATGGAAAAAAATTGTGAGATTTATGTGAGGTCATTTAAATGTGAAAATGATCTTTGACACATGTTAGGATTGCATGAACATATTGAACATAACGAGGTTGTCATCGTACTAAGCGAACGAACACATCTCCTGTGTCAGTGAACATTTTTCTCTTGCTGTTATAATGAAACTTACTTGCTCGTCTCTTCTACCACCGTGGCTAGCATAAATTCGGTTGATTTATCGTTAACTATTACATGACAGTCATCTGCGTCTGCTTCGGGTGACCTATAAATTTTTTTTTATAAAATGAATCAAATTTGAATTTTTAACGGATATTTGATATTTAAAAAATTTATTCTAAAAATTATTTCGAATGAAATTTTCTAAAAATCAATACAAAATTGAATTTACGCAGCAGCATGAGAATAAAAACGTAAATGCGGAAAATGAAAAACGATAAATTATATGATCGATATATTAAAAAGCTTTATGTGTGTAAACGTGATTTAGTGAGACGAAATAGCGAAAATGAGGCCATACGAGAAAATCTATGGATAAATTTAATGAAGAAAAAGTTATTTGCAAGCTAAGAGCGTTAGGGAAATTTTCAGATCAAATTTTATGTCATTTTGTGGTAATGAACACGGAAGATCCATTACTTTTCAACATATCTTCCTTTCTTATGCTATAAATTTTATGAATTGTCAAAAAGAGCTATATGTAAGTAGCCTTGATTTATGACCTTTATACTATGAGACCATATGAAAGTTTGTTAGATTCGATGATGACAAAGAAGAATGAAAGAAATTTATTTTCTATAAGTGACGAAATTTTGAAATTTTTTACTCTTGTCTCCCTATTTGTTTCTAAATTCTATTTTTTGCAGAAAAAAGTACTTGACACAACGAAGGGCCATTTCTTCAAATGAAGCAAATAAAAATATAACTTAAATTCAAATTCAGTACTGAAAATCAATAAATGTAAAATGATGATACTTTAATGAAAATTTTGATCAAGTTCACACAACTTTGTGAAAATAAAAGATTGAAATTTGACAAAACAAAAAATAAATTTTATGAAATAAAGTAATGATCCAGTAGATCAATGTAAAATTTGAATTTCGAATATTTAATGTCCACTATAGGAAGTTTAAAATTTTCTGCAATCTCAATTTTGTTTTTAATTAAATTAATTTCCTACTTGAAATAAAATTAAACTTTTTGATTCTCTTAAAAAATTTCTTTCTCTCTTTCAAATTAAAGAAAATTACAGCAAGAGTAAAAAGAAGAAGTAAGTAGTTCCTCCCTTTCACCCAAAACTTTTTATAAATGTCGAAAATTGGAATTCACTGCCTTGCGGATGTTGAATGAGATGATGATGAATGTTTTGCGCACTCGAAATGAAAAGCAATTTATCCTTCTTTACATCTCATCTGTTAGTTTTTCATTTCTTACTGCAGTGAATGTGTTACAACATTTGCGTATAAGAAAAACCCTCAAGCTGCGTGTGTAAAACGATTTGTAATTTACCCCGCATTCTCCTCATCCTCGTCGTTTGATCCTGATCCCGTATTCGTAGGTCGCTCTTCTTCGGGAATAATTTTCGAGCTTTTACTACTGCCATCCATCGTCGTCTCTGCTAATCTCTTTGTTTGTGCTATATTTTCAATTATACTACCACCAGCTGTTAAATCTGATATATTGTGCTTTCTCGCCGCTCGCTGCTTCTTTGCTCTCGTGCGAAGTGCCTGCAAAAAATAAAGAAGAAGTTATTATTTTTGCTACATTCATAGATAAATCATTTTTTTCTCCGTGAGTGCGAGATGGTTCTCTCGTGTAAAAAAAAAAGTTATAAACAACTTTCGCATGCCTATTGGCAGCAACAAAAAAATTATTACTTGCAATTGAAGCTCTGACACTTTCATGCTGCATATTATTACTTATGAAGACGAGATAGAAGAAAAAATTTCATTGCATAAATCATCATAAGAAAATGTGAATGTAATGTTGTATATTACACACACAGATGTAGCAAAATAATTTTCTTGAAGGCATTCAGACAACTTACACACGCACACACACACATAATAAATTGCGAAAATACTTTCTAGCAACCGCTGCGTGTGTCGCTCATAGAAGAAATGTCATATTTGTCAAAAAATATGATTATAATATATTCTCTGATAGATAGACACATTCATGATATTACATAAATTAGGAATAGGAGAAAGAATCGATTAAGCAAATTTAGATTCAATTTGCTGCTGTTAGAGTGGGAAAATTTTTCAGAAAATAATTTGTAAAATGCTTGTCGAATTCTTTTTAGCACAAAAATATTGATTTTATCTATTTATTAATGATGGTTTTGAGAAAATGAAATTTAGAATATCGCTTACAAAGTATAAAATTTCTTTACAAATAATTTCTTGAAAATTTAATTAAAATTTTAAATTAAAAGTTCATCATTGTTTTAAATAATTTATTATTAATTCAAAATTTTGCTTTTTAATTAAAACTAATTGTTACTAACCAAACCATTTCCAATTCAATAATTATTTTAACTCATAATTTAATAATGCACACAAATTTCTGATATTATTATCTCTCTTTGACCCATTTTCAACTCAAATAAATAAGTGATGATAAAAGCAATTTTTAATCAAATTTGTGCTTCAATTGCACCACTGCAAACACAATAATCGGCCACAAAATGATGCAAATTCAAATAGAAATTTATCTCTATTAGTTTCCAATTGAATTTCTCATTATATTTGCATTTGAGTATGAATTTTCATGGGCTTTTAACTCGATACGCATCAAAGCTTCTCTCGAGAATTTATCTGCTTATTTATGCCACTAATATTAACATTTCAATGTCTTTGCATGCTATTATGATGATAAATTTCTCAAGAATTGCAATTTTAAATGATAATTAAAGTTATCTTGCTATGCAACTAAAAATTTCATATTTTATTCATTGAAGAAAATGAGAGATGAATTTTAAAGGATGAAGATATGAAATTTTCAGTTTATATTAAATACTTTTAGGTTTTTCAACATTTTATCATAATAAAAATTGTTTATTTAAATAAGATTATGAAATAAAAAGACAAACTTTAAGTCTTATGAAAAGAAATGACCATTATATAATTTATCCTTTCTCAAACAGATGTTCAACCTTCATCGAACCACAAATAATCAAAATTTTTCCAGAATATCCTTCTTAATAAATTTTTTGCTCATGTTCTATAAACAAAAGCGAGAAAAAGAAATTTTATGATTATTTATTGATTTTTTTCATTCCGTAAAATACATAAACTTTTGTTATTCTTTCTTTATGTACATGTAAAGTATACTGTATTTACTTTATTATCCAATCTATCAATATTTTTTGATTAAAATTTTTTTTTCTGCATAAACCTTGACATGAAAAAATAAATTTTTTTGTTGCATTTTAAATCGATGAATAATTGAGTTGAAATTTTTAGCAAGGAGTATAAAATAAAAATGAATGCTATAAGCCATTGAGCTCATCAATTCCACAAAATCAGAATTCACATCGGATTGATGTCATAAATTTTCTCTCCTTTTCTTCTCTCTTGCTGCTAAGCTACTTATGCTCTCTCTCACTCTAGCTCACTCAAATGCAATGACAAATCGTTGAAATGCTTTTGTTCGTATGAAGTTGTTTCGTGCGTGTATGTATGAAGGTAGCAAAAGCCAACACACAATTCTCTCTCTAATCCTCCAATTTAGCGTATCACGTATGCAACCCATCCACATTTTTCAAAACATCGCATTTGAATATTTTGAATAAAATTTATTGTGAGCGTAAATGTGTTTGAGTGAGCGGGGTAGTGGTAGAAACATCAAGAGCATAATTTAGATGCCAATGTGATATGTATTATGGAATTTTTATACTTTATATGTTGTTTTATGCTATGACTTTGCTATGCGGTGTACGTTTATCATCAAAATTTTACTTCTACTGTATTATTGACAACTGCATGCATTCTTATGTGGTTGAATGCACAATGTAGATTAGAAAATCTTACATTCTTGAGTAATGTAGTATATTTTAGTTACATTGTTGCATTACTTTGTAAATATGAACTTTCTGAAAATTTTAGAAGAACAAAATTCACGCTAAAATCAAGGACTATGAACTCTTTGATCTCTGCAAAATAAAAATTTAAATTTTAGTTAAAAGATAAATTATTGAAAAAGAAACCTGAACAGAAATGTTATAGTCTAGCCATTTGAAAAACTGCTTTGTAATTAATCTTGTGTCTTGAAAATTCTTCTTTTTTCTATGAGCTGACACTTATTTATTTGTCCCAACAACTGAACTATGATTTAATAAAATGAATATTTTACTTAAAAATTGATTAGAATGTCGAAAAATTTGGTTCCTAAATAAAAAGCTTTTACTCTATATTTCAACCGCAAAAAAATTTTCCACTCTCTTTAAAAATCAATTTGAGATCACTCACAAAGAAAATGCTACTAAAATAATACTAAAGATTGAATGTATATGTGTGAGTTCACATTTATGTGTTCTATTGTAGAAAAGCAAAGAGCTAGTTCGCCTGTTTTTCTCTCCATGGAACTTTTATGACACACGAGTGCTTTGATTGTCGTGTAGAATGCATTCAAAGTTTTATGTGCACTTCCACATCATAAAGCACACAATTTATGGATGCATGTGCGGATGTGAAAAGTGCATTAGAAAAATTGAAAAATGACTCAAATGTGAATAACTATTGTCATCATTTGTTGTGAGGAAATTGAGTTAAGTGCTTTGCAAAAGTAAAAACATTCTTGTCAATAGTTGATGTCCTAAAAACACATTTGTAAAGCCCTACATATCAAAAGCTGCATTTACAGTCAATAAACCCATCAAACAGCTCACTTTGAACTGTCAATCACTGAAATCTCTCGTAAATCCATTCACTCTTTTGTTTAAAAGCTTCTTGTCAATAAATAAAGCAAAAAAAAAAAAACTTTTCACAACATCCCTTTTGCGCTTCGGCAAACTTTTTATAGACAACAAATCGAAGAAGAAGCAAGTCATCAAAAGTTTGCCATTACACTCAATTATTTTCATTGTACAATCACTCAGAACCCATCCAAAAGAAAAAAGAAGAAGAAATAAAAAAAATGTCATCAAAGAAGTTTTTTTTGCTGTTTTTGTTTTCTTTTGTGATTATGATTGCTTCAAGTGAATAATAACAAGGGATGAAAAAATTTATTTCCTAATCAAAACTGAAAAAAACTTCTTTCATTTGTTGATAACAATGATTGTTTTTTATCTAATTATAATTTTTGAAATTTCAACAATTAAAAAAAGCAAAATCTAAAAACGTGATAGTGTCAATAAATATTTTCCAACAAATTTGCATTTAAAATAACGAAAAATAAAGACAGAAAATTTTTTCAATCCTGGGGGGCCGAATAGAATTTTTTGGGTGAAATTTTTGCGATTTTCCCTGAAAGATTGGTGGAAAACTGCCAAAATTTTTAAAAATTCAAGTATCCGTTATGTAACAATCATTTTTGCACCCACATTTTGACATAAATTCAAATAGATAACAATAGATTAGTATTCGAAATGTATGGAAAGTGTTGATTCAGGCAATCTAAACCTAAATCTATACAAATATTTTTGAAAAACAAAAGATTTCAAATTTGTTTGCATAATTTCGCATGTTTTTAACGGTAGTTCCAAATTTTAAATAAGTACCAAAAAAGCGCGCCAATTCAAATTAAGAACCAAAACGGTCTATTTGGGTTTCAATATTCAATGAAGCTTAGATAAAAAAGTATCCACTTTGAAAATTTTCAAAAAAAATTAAAAATTTTATCATCATCCCTTGGAATGAAAAATAAATTCTATCACACTTCTTTTACTCTCACACAATATTTCAACATTGATACTTCTATTCTGATTATCATCATCATTTGTTTCGATTGTTTGCTATATATATATTGTTCTCATGCTTAATGTATATAAACACAATATCGATATCACAATAAGATGACAAATTGTGATGGAGGAAGTTTGTCATTATATTATACATGAATGTTGCTGACACACGTACACAAACACTCACAAGAAAAGAAAATTATTTCTTGTTACTTTATTTGTTTACTCATCATTCGAGTGAATGAAAGTTTTTCTCTCACAAGAGATAACAGCAACATGCTGAGAAAATTTTAGTTTCTGACATCATTAATAAAATTTCTTTGCCTTTGATTGAAATAGGTCATTTAGTATGATGACAAGAATTTAATTTCTCTGACTGATGTTGAAATATTCAAATAAAATTCTTCTTATTTTTCGACATTCCGATGTTTTTATTTTTATTCTTGTGACAAGTGAGAGAGTCAAAAACCCTCATCAGACAAGTGAGAGACTCACAAGAGGCTTTGCAATTTTCTGACAGGTGCTCTTCACTCCTCGCCATTGTGTGCGCGTGGGTTTACGGTTCACTCATTTAAGTTGAGGTGGTTTTTCGTATTTCAAATTTATTTTTCATTCTTTATGATGAATGGTTGTAATTTAGTACCGAGGGAAAGAATTTCAACATCAATAAAGTCTGAGACTTTAATCTCTCATTTCCTTTGCTTCCTTTCATTTATCCTTTAACTTTTTAACCATACCATCCTCTTCTTTGAGATCAAAGAAGATGAGAGAAAAATTAAAATAAAAATGAGTAATGGATGATGATTTTTAAGATTCAAAAGCGCATTTTTATTAAGCTTAATGTTATTTTGAAATGATATAATAAGAACGCAGTTTTCTGTTGATTAAAAGAGGATTTTTGGGAATTTGAATTGAAACAATTCCAATTTAAAAGACTTCATGCATTCTTTCATTAATTTTAAATCATTTTACTAATTAAAAACACAGACAGACAAATAAGAAGTATTTTTCATTTCAATTTTATTTAAAGCTTTTTGAATAAAACAAGAAAGTGTAAAAATTTAATTAAAATATTTTTTTCTTTGGCGCTGAAATAATTAACAACAAGTTGGGCTTCTCAAAATCCCGATCCCGATTTTCCCGATCCCGATCCCGATTTTTAAAAAATAAAAATTTGCCTACATTTGAGGAAAAATTTTTCGAAATCTGAGGAGAAAAATTTTTCATAAAAAATTTCAACATTTTTAAACATCGTTTAATATGAAAATTTAAGATTCTCATGAGTGAAAATTTTTTTTCAAAAAATAATAAAATAACTTAAAATATTCGAAAAGAAACAAAAATTTTTAGAAAAAAATCTTAAAAATCTTCACTTCGGGAAATCCCGATCCCGAAAATTGAGAATCTCGGGAATCGGGATTTTCCCGATCCCGAAAAATCCCGGGATTTATCGGGATCCCGATCCCGAGTGAGAAGAAAAATTTTAAGAAATGTTTTATTCAAAAAATGCGAAGGGATTAAAGGGATGGACACTAAGATAAAAATCAAGGGGTTAGAACTCAATATAAGCAAAACAGAGTAGGCATTGAAAAATAATTTTTTGTATGAAAATTATCAAAAAAATTTTGCAATTTTTGATATTTTTGCAAATATTTTAGCATTTTTGATATTTTTTTTGAGTTCGCACCCCTAGATAAAAATTTGATAAAAGTCTTTACTCTTTTTGTCTTTATTTATTTTTAAAATGTTTATTGTTCTATTGTTTATTGTTGCTATTTTGTTTTAGTGTCCATTCCCTTAAAAATTAATCTATCAAAAGGTTCAATAAAATTTTGATACTTTAATATAAATTTTGACTTTCAATGTTTACTCTATTTTCGCTATCAAGAGTTGTTCCCTTTCAAAAAATTTTGTAAATTTTCATTTAATGAAGCCATGTCATGAAAATTCATGTCTTAAGAACAAAATAAACATCAAGGTTTAGAAAAATTTAATCAAAACAAAATTTATGCAATTTAAATTTATTATTCTTCATAAACCTAGCTTAAATGCATTTTTTTATTAAAAATTTTATTTCATAATTTAAAAGCAAAAATAGAACTCAGCAAAATAAAATTAAATAACATTAGAGATTATTGCAATGACTTTAGTATTTTCAATAAACAACATTTTATTTAAAGAACGAGAGAAAATTTTTACTCTTTGATATTAATCTCAATCTACTCTTTTTGAAAGGAAAAATGAAATGAAATTTTGCTTTTATGAAGTCAAAAAATGTGAATTTCATAAATATAATGACTTTAGTGTAAGTCTTAAAAGATTGAGCTTAAATGACAGTGAAATAAAGGTTCAGGGAATTTTAATTAAGGTGGACACATTGGTTGAACTAATTGGCTTTTCTCTTTTATATTTTTACTCTCATTTAGTATTCCTTTCTCTTTTTTGGGTCGATGAACGTGAAGGAAAAAGAAAAAAAAATTCTTGCCTTTTTAAACATTAATTTTTGCGAGGAGTGGTGACTGCTCAATCACTTGAAAAGGAAGTGAGAAAAGTGACACCTCCCAAGTATCTCCTGCTGCGACCATACATCTTTCATTTTGAGCACCGTTAAAATGCTTAATGAAATTAAATGGAAATTTTTGCCTTCTTTTCTTTTTATGACTTTTTCTCTCACTCACTCGAAGGTTAATTAGACTTTCTTTCAATCCATTAAACAAGAAAAGAGAGAAGAAATTCTTTACTTTTTGACCTTTTCACTCTTACTTAAAAGCTATTAAATTATAGTTTTTCCTTTATAATGGCGTTTTAAAATTTTACTTTAACTTTTATACGATATAAATTTTTAATTATATAAACCTTTATCATTATTGATTTACATAATTAATTGTCAAAATAAAATAAAAATACAAAAATAATTTTTAAGAGAAACAAATAATAGAAAAATTCTCTCATTTTCTCTCTCTCTCTCAATAGACTATTTATAAATTCTTTTTGCTTCTTCTTCTTCTCTCTTTCGTATTTGATTTTTTCGTTTGTGCAGGCAGAAGAGATAAGATTATGTGTGATTTAATAAGTATTTTATGTGAAAGTGAAACTATGAAGTTGTAAAGGTAGCGTGGCCGAGTGGTCTAAGGCGCTGGTTTAAGGCACCAGTCTCTTCGGGGGCATGGGTTCGAATCCCATCGCTATCAAACTTCCGCTGAGTTTTATATGAACGTTGAAATTTTTTTTTGTTTTCATTTTTCTTAAATAAGGTTTTGCAATATTTGTTTTTTTCATTTATCTATTTGGATACTTTTTTTACAAGAATTTTTCTTTATTTTTCATGATGTATTAAATATATTTCTCAGAGTCCGAAACCGTTTGAAAAGTTAGTTGCATCTAACTAAATGCAACTAAATTTTAATCGAATAAAAATAAAACACTAATCGATTAAATTTAAGTCGTTTTTTAATTGAAAATTTTAATCGATTAAAATTTAGTTGAAGTTAGTTGCGTTAATCGATTTTTACTTGAAATTTTCAACGAACACAACTAAAATTTAATCGATTAGTGTTTTATTTTTAATCGATTAAAATTTACTTGATTTACAGTTATTTATAAAACGATTTCGGGATCTGATATTTTTTAATGAAATTCTTCCCTCTAAAATTTATTTTCTT
>JACWBX010004264.1:0-14258 GCA_014622435.1 Polypedilum pembai
CAATTCTAATCATTGTAATACTTGAATAATACAATTTTCACGCATTGAATTTTCATATTTTAATGTACGGAAAGTTAATTGCGATGGAAATTTTGACATAACTTCGAATTTGATTCAGCAATAGAATTATTATTCAGAAAAGCTTCTGAAAACTTGATTTAACTTCATACACTCACAGAAATTCTGATTGTTGTAATCAAATTAAAAAGCTAACATCTAACCATCAAGATTTGCAATTCAACTTTACTTTAACAATTGTATTTAAGGTAAAGCTTCTATTCATAAAAACGGATTAGCTAACTCTGTTATTTGTAACAAACACTGATCTGGGCGCCAAAAATGCGCTAAAGTACACCAATCCGCAATTGAGTACTTTCACCAATTTTTTCAAAAAATTGTCTTAAATTTAACAAATTTAAAAACATCATATGAAAATTTAATCGAATAATTTACTGAAAGCATGCTAAAATGTGATGAAAACGAAAACGAGCACAAAAAAGTGAAATAAAGAAGAAGAAGAAAAGACGTGAAGGCAAATCAGAAATATTTCAACGAATTTTTTTATTCGAAAACCGATTCTAGAATCATCATCATCATCCACATTTTTCGAGAAAGGAAAAGTTTGCAAGTCACTTCGAACTGTGAAAAATGTGCATAAAATGATGAATTAAAAAACAGCAAAATCATTATCACATGAAATGAATATAAAAATATCTTCATGTTCATGCTATAAAATGCCTGAATGAGAGAATTTTTATATTAACAAAATATTTTTTTGACTAATCATCATCATCGCTAAACATTAGAAATGGTTTTTTTTTATAAATGAGAGAGAAACTGTTGAAGGTGTACTTTAGAATGTGAAAAGCAAGCACCTGACGTAAGTAGCAACATAAAACACATAAGCAGCATCCATCAACTTTCATTCAATAAATTCAAATAAAAACACATTAAAAAAAATTGTAATGTGTCGACAAAAAAAACATTTCATTTTAAGTAATATTGCGCTCATTGAACGGAAATTCCAGAACTCATTCAATAAATGGCAAATGCATTAACTGTAATGGATGTGAAAAAAAATTCTTCCAAGTCACTCACATTTTTTTTTCATTCAACTCCTTCACTGCAATTCAATGCTTTTGTATGTAAGTACTTATGTGAGAATTGTATCCTAATTTTCATTCATTCAAATTCATGACATTTCGCATCATACAAAGCAGCGAACATAAGGAAATTAATGTCATAAGGAGACACCTTTGCAATTACTCAATCATTGAAGAAGAATCATGAGAAGCTAAAATTTTAATGCATTTTTATGAAGAAATTTGCAAAAATGATCATTATGGCTGACTATGAGGTCACAAAAATTATAATTGTTAAACAAGTTAAGTTTCTTTCATTTGAAGACTTTCATTTTTAAGTTATGCATGGTAAATTATTTTCAATATAAATTTTACATGAAAATTAAAATTTTTAAATTTCAAAAACTCTATTGTCTGTCTTAGTAAATTTTCAAATGATTCTTAAATTTAACTTTTAAAAATAACCGTTGAAATCTGAAAATAAATAAATTCTTTCGAAAAAAAGTAAAAATTAATTCATAACATAAAAAATGCGCCTGAATTCTTTCAAATTTCCTTAAACTTTTTATCTATATCGCTGTTACATTTAATAACATGAAATGCTGAGCAATTCAAGCCATTTATTTATTAGCGAAATAATGGAATCAAATAAAAAGTGTGTATATGTGTAAACAAGAAATTGTATAAAAGAGAAAAATCTACAGGTTGCAAGAACTCCTCATCATCTTTTCTTCGCACTCGTGTTCAATGACTTTCATTCAATGTCCTGAACAAAAGGCACTTTTTTTGGCATAATTGCAGAATCTTTATAAAAAAATCTTTTATATTCTCCTCTTCTTCATATTTTTTCCTGCTTTCTATTAGAATTATTATGTAGACTTGCCTTTTGTGCAACAACATGCTTAGATTCTCTATGAAGTTTTTATCCTTTTTTCTCATATATACATGCATGATGAATAGGAGAAGAAAAACACACTTTATTGGCATTGTTGTATACAATTAATAATGCACAGTGGATTTTTTATTGATGTCCTCATTCAAATTTTATTTACAAATTCACCAAATTGGTCAATTATTTTGATTTTAAACCGACCAACAACATCACATTGTGATGATTCGCTTTTTTGAGAGAGAGAAAACAGCACCGAGACCAATTTTTTAATTTTCAATTTGCAGCATATCACAATATCATCAGTAGCAGCAGCAGCAGCTACATAATTTAATAATATGGGTGGGCACGAATTTAAAATTCATTACGGGAAAAAAGAGATTAGAGGAAATTAGAGATTAACGGTCAAAATCATCAACATCATCAAATGGTGGCGTGCAGAAAAAAGGTGAAATCAATTTAAATTTTTTTCATAGTTCACGTCACAAGTTGTCAATCAATTTTCGGGTATTTTTATATGTTCTCAGTATGTTGTTATCCTGCTGTTTCTTTACGCTTCGAGTGGAATTGGAATCTATCTCAACGCACAGCGGCAGAAAAAGATTTTTATCTGCATCTCTCTCGGGAGAGAAATTTTTTTTTTTCATAATATGAAGCAAACATGTGGAAGTATTCGGTGAAGTTTTTAATCTTTTCTATGCACAAATGTATTCTATGCACTTTGACTATTTTAAATTAATTGTCAAATAAAATTTAAATTGCGCTTTTTAAAATTTTTGATTATAAAATTTTTCTTAATTTCTTTAGATCATTTCTAAGGAGAAGAATGCGTCATAATCTACGAAGAAAGAAAAATTAATTCGTCCTTTAAGGGAATATGTAGATCAAAAAATGAGTAATTTAAATGAATCCGACAGTTTACTTCATCATGACTATTACATATACACAGGATTGCATTGACAGTTGTTTCACGTAGTTCACTAAATTGTTCCCTTTTATTGACTGATTCGCTACTGCTTCAACAAGGATTTCTATTTTTTTTATTTCATGTATACCGAAAGATGAACACCTGGGAAATAAATTGTACATACACAAATACATTCAAATGCATAAATGTGGACTCTTGAACAGAGAACACCTTGGCTATATGAGAGATTTACGAAAGGGATTTCGTTCTTCTTAAATAAGCCTCTTCTGTTCGTCGTAAAAACTATAGGTAGCGAGAACAACATTGCGAGATGAGTTGCTATGAGGGATGAAGTGGAAAGAAGAAGATAGAAGGCGATAGACGAACAAAATTCTGGTTCAATGGTTTTTAAAATACTCTCACATACGTAAAGAGATCTCTTGAAGTTCTGTAATTTCATAAATTACGAGGAAAAAGAAGAAGATGAGATTGGCAAAAAAATAAAAAAATTATAAATGATTTTGTGTAATTTGATAACATTTTTCTCTTTGTTCTTCTTCTGTCTCAGTGCATATTTGAAAGAATAAAAAAATACTCTCATCATATAGATCCATAAATAAATATGTCTTTCAATGTGTAATTGGAACTTTTTGTTCAAGCTTTAATTAATTAATGTTTTCCTTCTCTTTCGTTTTCAATTCTATCGTTCTTAAATTTAATCTTTTTCCTCCACTTCTTTTCTTGAGAAATTCACTTCAAAAGCATTATCCACTTTTTGTTCTATCTTAATCAAGACATTGTCAAAAAAAAAGAAGTTTTTTTCTCTTCTCGTCGTCGACGACGTCTTCTTTTTATTACTCTTTATTTCAATTTCTTTCCTCTTCTTCATCTTTCTTTCTGTCTTGATTACTACTTCCCATTTATTAGTTGTTCATGAGACTTATTTTACCTATTCGATATCATTTTCTTAAAATCTAGAACATGATTCGGAACGATATAATTTTCAGTTGAAAAGGATTTCTCAGTTTTTTTTGTACTTCTTGTTACTGCTGATGCTTCTTGTCATCCTTTCAAGCGAAATTTACTTTTCACTTATTTCTTTCTCATATGTTTGATGTAAGATGTGTGCCATTTATGTTTGATATTTTTCATTCATTACTGGAATAAGCGGAAAAATGTTCTCAAATTACCATTACAATTGAAAGCGAAAAACAACAACTTTTTACCATGAATGAATGTGAATGTGAAATTCAGTTTTGTGAATTTTGAAAAAAATTTATTGGTTGTTGAAATACAACATTTAAACAATATTTAACAAATCCTGTGGATCACAATAAGTGATTCTTTGCTTTACTAATAATCAAACTGGTTTGAAATAGAAATAACTTGACTGATATTTGACTTTTGTTAAAAAATTAAAATTTTTGTTTTTAAAGTCTATAAATAATTTTAAAACTTCAATTCAACCTGAAAATTCATTTCGTGCTCACAAATCAAGCGATATCGAAAATTCAAAAGAAAAATTGTATTTGACCTTTAAAAATTTGAGTCAACTTGATTTAAATTAAATCATTTGAATTTCTACTACGTTTTAAGAATCTTTCCAAATTTTCAAATTTTTAAAGCTATTTTTATTATATCAATATTTAATGTAGTTATATTTACATTTTTCTCAAACTTATAATAATAACAAAAATACAGCTAAGCAAACAATATGCATGATGTTTGAATGATTGATAATTTAAACGAATAATAATAATAAGTTTCTTCTATAATAAAAACATCAGGTGAACTTGCAATAGAAATTGTATTTATTATCATGCAAACAGTAGAGAAAAAAAGAAAATCATATGTATAGCACTCAAACCAATCACAAATAGCAAGAGTGAAAGAAGTGTACAAAAATTTCACGGTACTATTGAGTAATGACAGCAAACAATAGTAATAATACAAGTTGCTTTTTTTGTCACGAGTCTCACAATGATTCCTGTGTTTCTCTCACTCACTATCTGTGTCATTCATTGCTGTGCAGTTGTATGTAAAGAATTTTTCACAATTCACATCAAGATAATTAAGGCGTGCATACATATAGTTTAAAATTACTCAAGTGTAATGAAAATATGCAATATTAGCAAAATTAGAATGAGTGAGATGCCTCCGAGTCATAATTAGCTTCACTTTACTTGTACAAAAAATGTGAAAATGTAAATATGTAAATAGTATGAAAAATATAAAAAGTTAAAATGTGTGTGCTCAACTATTCATTGCCAGTTGCATGCACTGCTGATGATAATCTTAGCAGTGCTCTTGAATGAAATGGAAACCTGCAAGCATGAGGGAATTTACAATAATAATAATAGAAGCAACAACAGTTGATTCTTTTCAAATATATCCAGAGAATGAGAGACACACATATCAATTCAGCACTAGCAGCATAACCTTAGTTATGCTTTTGTTATGCTCTGCTCCCTTACTCTCTCATTGCGAAAAAAATAAATAAATTTATATCATCTATATGAGTATAAAATATTGCAGGAATTTTTATTATTCCAGATTTTACGTCTCAAACTTTTTATTTCTTTAATATGCTTTGTAGGAAAAAATAATGATTTTGAGATTCACTTTGACTGTTTACCCTAAAAATTCTTTGTTCAATTTTATTTACTTTTAAATGAAATAAAATGATTAGAAAAATTTTTAAAAAATTTCAATAACAAAACTATTGTAAACAAATTTTTATTCAAAATTCAAAAATACGTTATTTTTAAAAATGCGCTTTAAAATTATATTTCCTTAAAATTTCAGTTTTATTTTCCTTCTTATTCATCGTCTTCGTCAACTTTTGTATGAAACGCAAAAAACAGACTTCTTTAGCTTCTCCCAAATCATGTTTTTTCAATACATATTATTTTTTTTCAAGAACAGAAAACAAGAAATTTCTCTTTCTCAACCCTTATTTTTACCTTCATCTTCGACTGAATAGTTGTTGTTTAAATTATTGTACGCTCTATAAAATATATTAAAACCAAAACGTGTACTTCACTATAATAAAAAGTGTACACAAACACACACAAATACATTTTGAGACATGAGATTGTAACATGTGAACTATTCTCAGTTGTTGTCATTAAAATGAAGCGAGAAAAAAAAATTCAGCATCAAGTCGAACAAAAAACTCGTTCCAAATCCAATTTAACCCTTGAAAATGGGGTACAATTTTTTCTCTCTTCCCTTCAACCCTCGATGTATAGCAATTTAATTTGATGTGATTTACTTTTTTTTTGCAGAAACATTCTAGAGCTAGAGCTAGAATGAAAAAGGAAAAATTTAAAACTTGAATTTTGACTGTGCGTTTTATGTTTGTGACCTCTGTATAAATGAAAATGAAAATTTTACGTGAAAAATTAATTTGAATGATTGAAAAATTTGGCAACATCGCAAGTAAATTGCGAAGGGAAAATTGCTAAGCTCCTCCTAAAATTTCACTAATACATGCACATATAAAGTCTTGCTAAGCATTAGTTCTCCTCGATATGCTTTGTATGTATCAGTGAATGAGAAATAAGTAGAGGGGAGAGATGAAAACACGAATCGTAAGCAGTGAACACACAACTCAAATTGTACCTTCTATCAGGTCTGATTTTTCGAAATTTTTTTACAACATTCAGACGAAAAGGTGCTTGCGTTACGAGTAGAGGCATTTTATTGACCTCTCTGTGTTGTGTTGCGTTTTATTCCTTCGGGTTTTTTTATATTCACTCTGAAAAAAGGAAAAAGAATTTATTCTTAAAGCCAGAGAGAAGAAAAGAAAAATAATATAATAAAAGAGAGATGTGTTAAAAGGGCAAAAAATAAAAATATATTTAATAACAAAAGAAAAAGCCCAAAAAAAAAAAGAATTGCACAATTGCAAAACATTCTTAAAGTGTGGAATCAAAAATCAAAACAAAAATAAATGCCAATACTATCGCGCGGCAATTGTTAATCACAAGGCAAAATAAATGAAATTATTCAGTGTCAATTGCAAGTGAAAAAAAAAGAATTAAATAATAAAACAAAAAAAATTGCATTATGGATTTATGATGAATAATTTTAATTAACAACTTAATGCAAGTGTGTCAATTTTGTAAATTCATGTGAAAATTTTTTTTGTTAATGTTAATTGTTAATAACAAATCAGAGACAAATTGATAATAAAAGAAAGAAGAAAAAAATTATCATAGGACTGGGAAATAAAGAGAAATGTTGACGATGGAATCTGATATGAAAGGGGGAATTTTGCATGCAACGATGCCCCCACATCATCCGTCAGCAATTCATTCACACTCATCGCATTATAGCTCACTTGGATCACTCGGCATGATGAACCTTCAACAATCACAATTGACACAGTCACAGCTCTCACATCAAACTCATAATATGTCACATATGACAAATAACTCATCGAATTATAATCAACAAACTCATATCTCACCCGTTCACCAGCAGAATCCTGGAATGAGTCCCAATCATGCACAACCACCAACTACTCAACTCAATAATCATCATATAACGTCCACTGGTCCAAATGTAGTTGGACATAATCAGCATCCACACTCAGGCAGTGGTGGAGGTGGCGGCGGTAACAAAGTATCACAAAGCAACAATGATCGAGTTAAGCGACCTATGAACGCATTTATGGTGAGTAATCTAGTATGACTAAAACGAAGATGCTTCAAATTATTGTTATATTAATGTAAACAACAAGAATCTTCTCAGAAAAAAATTAATGTAGCTTAAAATTGTTTGAATTTATTGATTTTTAATTAACTGCTTTTAAATTTATTAATTTTATAGATGAAATTTCTAATTGATAAACAAACTTTTATAAACAAAGAAATCAAAACAAAAATTTTTTAAAATTGCAAGAGGCACATCATATATTCTCATAATTGTTTTCAAAAAGTAACAAATTTAATGTTTATAACTTTTTGATACGAAATGAAGTCAAAAGCATCTTTTTGAAAAAATTTTCATTCGAACTGGTGTAAGCATTTTCTAATAACCTCAAAAAGCAAGATAAAACTTTTTATTCTATGCGTTTCTCTTGCAAAATTAAAGATGTTATTATCAAATGTAATATTCTTTAATCAACAAAAATATAAACCAAACAATTAGAAATGAAACTCTTTCTAAGCTACAAAAAAAAATCTTTGAACTGCAATATGCGTCAAACAATCGTCGATTTAACGTAAATAATTAATATAATGGTCTATTTATCAAAGTATCTCCGTATTACCTACGACAAATATGTTGTTTATCCACAAAAATAAAAGTTGCGACGTAGAAAAACAAACTGTATTTTTTTTGGTAAACACATATTTAACTTTTACTTAAATTGCAAGTAAACTAATTATTTTTATTTTTCTATTTTAATTAGGTTTGGTCAAGAGGACAACGTAAGAAGATGGCAATAGAGCAGCCAAAAAGTAAGTTTCATACATGAATTTATTAAAAATTTTTATTTATTTCAAAACTAGTCTTTTTCAAGCATATTTTGTACAGGGGGTGCAAACTTTAACAAAAAGTTTAGTTAGTTTTTCATACAAAAATTCATTTTTCAATGTCTACTTTCTTTTCGTTTTTTTGTTATTTAAGTAATTTTGAATAAATTAAACATCTTTTTCAAGGAGAGATACTTAATTTTTTCATTTTTAATTTTAATCAAGGACAAACAACTCTTGATAGCGAAAAGAGATTAAAAATCAAAAATTTTGTATGAAACTAGCAAAAATTCTTGTTTTTTTTTTTAGATTTTTTGCCAGTTTATTAGAGTTGTTTCCCCTTGATTACAATAAATTTAAATGGATTATATAGTATTTTATGAAGTGATTATCGACAAATGTATTATATTTTTATTATAAAAAGAACCGTATATTAAAGTCAGATCTATTGCCTTCTGTTGAATTCCAATAAAATGTAACCAA
Source organism: Polypedilum pembai (assembly GCA_014622435.1). NCBI lineage: Eukaryota > Metazoa > Arthropoda > Insecta > Diptera > Chironomidae > Polypedilum > Polypedilum pembai. The sequence goes on from JACWBX010004264.1 coordinate 8,845, forward strand.
GCCTAATATTGAGCTAGTTTTAACTAAATCTTTGTAAAAAACCAAAGCTAAATATTCGGCGATTCCTAAGATTATTGTGATTCATCAACAATCAATCGAAGTGTCTTTGACTTAGACAAAAATTTAATAAAAGCATTCAAGTGCCTTGCTTCTGCTTTCATATTTTTCAATTTTTTAAACATTATTATGACTAATGAAATTATTTCTCATTTTTTGTGCAGTGCATAATTCAGAGATTTCAAAGCGTCTTGGTGCACAATGGAAAGATTTATCTGAGACCGAAAAGCGACCATTTATTGATGAAGCTAAACGACTTCGTGCAGTGCATATGAAGGAGCATCCTGATTACAAATATCGACCGAGACGAAAGACAAAGACGTTGACAAAAACAAAGGAGAAATATCCGCTTGGTGTAGGCTCACTGATTCAACAGTCTGATCCAAGTAATACAAGTAACCGCAGTTCATCATCGCTGTCCAGTGCTCAACAATCAAATCGTGATATTTATCAACTCGCACCAAATGGATACATGCCGAATGGTTATATGATGGATCCAACGACAGCTGCCTATCAGACACAACATAATCCCTATATGAGCAATTATCGTCACTATGACATGAATCAAATGCAAACGGGCACCTACATGAACTCATCTGGCTATGGTAGTATGTACACAGGTGTCTCGGGTGGTCAAACATCGCCCTATGGCTCACTCCAGCAGCCAGGATCACCGTACAACAATGGCCTCCAGCAGCAACCAGCTTCACCTTATGGATCAGTGAATCAAGGCGGCGGAGGCTCTCAAATGTCCTGCCAAAGTCACAGTCCAAGCGAATCTAGCATCAAATCCGAGCCGGTTTCTCCCTCACCGACCAGCATTGCCACAAACAATAATCACGTTATGAAACGCGAATACATTCAGCAGCCAATTCAACATCATGAGCTCACACATCTCATGAGCATGTATCCAATTTCTGACACGATTCCGTCATCGGCTGAACATCAACGACTAATTCATTATCAGCAAAGTGCATCGCCAGACATTCAATCCTCACAGCAGCAACAGCAAGCTCTACGAATGGCACCACTTGCACATATGTGAGATCAATTTCATAATGGCCCATTGCCATTTTCAACTCATTCCGTAGAAGCATCTACAACAATATTGCCATTCAATCGACATCACCATCATCATCCTCACCTCACGAAACAAACGTTCAATGAAACAACCTCAGCGTCAGACATTCTACTCATCAATCGCGAGAACAGCTGCAATGGTAGCAATGGAAGCAGTAGCACTATGATGGATATTTCAGCTATTTAATGAAGTCCATCATTTTACTCAACTAAACAAATCAATTAATTAAAAAGAAATTTCTTCGTTCAGGAAATAAATATTGTATAGAGAGAGAGCACTTCATTACAAAAAAAAACTAAATCAAAAAATCAGTGAATTTAAATAAGAAGTGAGAGAAAAAAAACTTTTTAATACAAAAAACATTGTGCGCGCGCGTGAACTAGAAATTTTGTGAAAGTTATTAAAAGAAACCGCAAAAGAGAGAGAAAAATTATATAAGAATTTTGGTTCTTTTAAGACGATAAAATGAAGAAGAAAAACTGTGTGATATTTAAAATAAAATAACTTAATGATGAAAAAAAAGAGCAAGAACAAAAAATTGTTAAAATGAAAATCTTAAAAAAAAATGCGACGAGTCTCGTCCCGGTGAAACAAAAATTTTAATGAAGAATATTTCATTCTTTAGTTTTAGTTTGTAATTTACAGCTTCATTCTATGTTTTAAAAAATAAAGTAAACTCATTTCGAGATAAATGAATTTGCTTTATTTATTTTTAATTTAATCTCTTATGTAAATAATTTAAAAAGAGAAAAAAGCAAAAGACAAGATAAGAATGAAGCAAAAAAAATTAATTTTAAGTGAATTGCATTTATGAAGTGAAAATTCTTTGATTTTTTTTACTCTTCCGTCGGGTGAGAATGTGAAAAGTGAAAGAAAATTCATTTCAAAAAATTGTAAAAAAAATGCGACAGCAACATTGTAAACCAGTGCGTCTACAAACAACAAAAAAAAGTAATTGTAAATAAAACAAACACAAAAGGAGACAAAAATTTAAATTTTAATTTTCTTTCTCTCATATTATTTTGAGAGAAAAGCAATTTTATATAACAAAAAAAACACAGTGGTAATCAATCGTGGTCGAGAGAGTAGAAAGGAAGTCATGAAAGTAGAAAAGTGTGTGCGCATGAAAAAAGATTTATCTTTATAGAAAAGTGATTTGTACTCAATAATAATTTTAAATTTACACATGCTTGTTTGCTTCTCCTCTTCTATTCTCTTCTAAGTAATAGTAATCATCAAAACTCATTTCTATCCTCTCTCTCTCTCACTCTCGAGTCTTGAAAAGAATAAGTAAAAAAGATTAATAGAAGATCACGAATTCCTTCATTAGTTTATTTCATTTTCACTCACTCAACGCACAATCATAGCAAATTTCTTGCTTTTGATATAGCTTACTTAGAGAGTAACTTGCATTTAAAGAAATGAGAAATTATCAATTTATGTTTTCAATCACCCCAATTTCGAATATCTGCTGTTATCCCAATAATAAGTTTCTTCATTAATAATTTCTTTCTCCTCTTTTTATTGCGCAAATGTGCTGTTGAAAAGGAGAAAAATGAATAAAAATTGCTTATTTATTGAGCACTTCACTCCTTTTTTGTACATATTCACATTAAAAAATATGATGATTAACTATATGGAGATTTTTCTTATATTAATTTTTATTTCTCTCTCATACTCACACTTTATTATTATTATTATTATTATCTCTTCTTTTACAAGAAATACCAAAAAAAAGACATAATGTGCAGCAAGAGAATAAAAAAATTGTTTTATATAAACTCAAAAAATTTTAAAAAAATATTTGTAGAATTTTAAGTTTTAAAGTAAAGTCCTCCGCTAATTATATTATAGTCTAGTTTTTATTTTTATTCGATCAAAAAAAATTATAAACAATTTTAAGCATTAACACAACAACAACACAATTCGAAGACTTTACCTATATAAGTATTAATTTTTACTACAAAGAAAAATTATATTGAATCATAATTAATGAATTATAAATGAATGAAAGAAGCAACAGTTGACATAAATTGTAAAATTATAAATTTCTTTCATTTCATTTCTTTTTAAGGGAAAAAAAATTCTTTAGATACATTAAAAATGAACGAGATAACGAATAAATAATAAAAGAATAAAAATTGTAGAAATTAATAGAGAATAACTAAATGATTAATTAACAAAAAATGAACAAAGTGACAAAAAAAGAGAAAAAACACACACACATAATAATAATAATGATGAAGGGCTAGAATGAATGAACAAAAATCTGTATCACAGAAAAAGAAAAAAATAAAAAATGACAAAAAATTAATAAAAACAAACACATGTTTTATGATTTTTATTTCACACCTTTACTCCTCTTTCTCATCCCAATCTATATCTATTTTATTCATCAGGCTATTGAAATCACTTCGGACGATCATTTTAATGCATAACAACAATACTTTCCGCTTATTTTGTTTTTGTTATTCTCATAGGCTCGCTTTCAATTGTTTAAATCAAATCGACGTTGAAAATAATCAAATGAAATGTTTTTTAGTTTACTTGAAAATTTTTACACACTGATATTTTATCTATTTTTTAAAGAATTAATTTAACGGATTCTCAAAATTTAAATTTTTATTTGTTTACAAAGAAATTTTCACTTTTAAATTAATTACAATTTTATTCTACAAATACAGCTATTTGGTATAACATTAAAAGTTCTAATTATTTTGCAAATTTTTATTTAATTTCTTTGGTACTTTAGGTTAAAACAAATGCAGAGATGAAATTTGAACAATGCAAGTGACGATAAAGTTAGTTTGAAGTATAAAATTAAAGCATCGGATTTGACACTTTAATTATCTCAGTGAAGATCTTAATTGACCAATCATCATCTAACAATTTCACTGTAATCTAGCTAACAAGTATAGGTATAACACACGCTCTACTAAATTACAATCTTTTTCTCTCTATCACTAATTGGATTTACAGCGACTATTTGAGTTTTAAAGTGAGGGAGAAAAAAATTATAATTATGCAATTAATACTGTTAACTGCATTCTCTCTATTTGATTATAATCAACAGAGTGAAATTCTTTTGTTGCAACAAGGCTCATTAAATTGTATAGAGCATTGAAAATTGAGTTGATGACTTTAAATGGTTGCATCAAGCACAAAATGAAAAAAAAGAGAACTTGAAGTTTCTTTGTAATCGCAATTTCTATTATTGTTTAAGGATTTTCCGCTTTTTCCGCTTTCACACTCACTCAAGTGTTCTCTACTATTTTTTGCATTTGCATTGGGAATGTTTTCATATTTATATTCTCAAATATTTGTTCTTTAAAGTTTTCTTTTTTCAGGTGGCTGACATCACAAGTAACATACAATGTGTGTATCAATATTTACAGGAATAACATCATCATATGCCACATATGTGCACAGTCGATCGTGAAAAAACATAAAGAATAAGAGAGAAGTAAAAAAAACAAATTTGTTTGGCTTCAATCAATTACGACATTTCGTACTTTGGCAAAAAGAAAAATCATAAAATATTATCCCACAACATAAATTCTTTATTCTACAAATTTATTGGTTAAAAAATTAATTAAAATAATTTTTGTGCTTGCATTTTGTACAGTCAAGCTGCTGTCTGTGATATTGATTCACTCAAGTGTTATTTAAATGCTACTGTTTAAGTAGCAACACAATCGTTCTTCTCTCATATATTTTCTTTTCTCTCTCTATCTTTCGCCCTCCTTTGTTGTTATAACATAAAAAATATAATAACAAAGTTTCTTTTTCTTTCACGATAAACACTTTTTTTTTCTTAAACTTAAGGTGGCAAAGAACATCAGGCAGATTGAGAAGTGAAGCCAAGAAGCAGCAGCAGATTATCTAAAATTGGTAAAATTCTGAGAACATTTATGAGCGGCAGTTTTATTTAGGCTTAGAAGGAGCATCTTTCATAATGAGTTGAAGCAACAACTTCTTCTTGTGTGTCAGACAGCATGGAACGAAAGCGAAATTTGCACGAATAAGAGAAAAATAAAACCCAAGAGAGATTGACTTGAAATTGTATGCAAAAAAAGGCACAACATTGAATCATTTTTCTGCTGTTGTTGGTGCTGTCGCTGTTTAGTAGCACGAAATCGGACGATTAATCAAGAATTAAAAGGCATTTCGCAGCTACCAAATGATTATCTCGTGCGTAGGACTTTTTCTTCATATAAAATAATTCACAATCAAAGAATATCTCACTGTATGCAAAATATGGAGAATTATTATTATT
>JACWBX010004264.1:26092-42516 GCA_014622435.1 Polypedilum pembai
GACAGACGGACGGACGGACGGACAAAGTGGATATATAAGCGCTTTCTTTTTCAAAGAAAATGCGCTAAAAATTATAATTTGAATTTTATTTTGAAACATGCGTAAAAAAATACTGCTGATTGTGTAATTGTGAAGCTATTGATGAAGACGCTATTTGTGCAAAATGCCTATGTCTGACATTATATTGAAATTATTATTTTTTATTGTAAAATATTGAGTGTGTTATGTTTTGAAATTCAACATTGTGGTCCATTATTGACTACTGAGAAAAAAAAAGATTGGCCAAGATAGTAAAATATTGCAGATTTCTTTAAATATCGAGTGTTTATTTACGTCAGAAAAACACTCAAAATGAGGCCAAATGTTTACCAAAGAATTAGGAATCTAAACCTATGAGAACTGAAGCAACTTGACTTGAATAACAATAACATATTCCTCACATTGCACTGTTGCGTTATATATGAGCTATAACCCCAAAAATGTTTCTTTTTTCACGCAAACACGTTCCTAATTTGTTGAGTCACCTCAAATAATCATTATTTAATCAATAAAAACCTGATGATTTACACACTAGCACCCATTAAAATTGTATTTTTTTTCTCTCTCTCTCTAACTTACTCACATACACCTCAAATGATGGCATTGAATAGGTAAAATTATTATCAAAAAATTTCTTTTCTTACACATTAATTATGATTTCGTGTTAAATTTCCATTTTCCAGCGAGTATATCGATATTAATTTATATTTTATATTCCAATTTCTTCCCGAATTGAAGGGGGAATATATCATATCTTGTCGATTTTTATGTTCATAATTTTACCGCTTTTTGTAGGTTTTTTTTTCTCGTGTGTTATTTCTTGATGGTTTTTGAAAATGTGTGAATTTTATTACCATTAAAATCTTCGCCATGATGTTCAAAAAAAGATTTAAGCGCAAAAAAGAGTTTTTTTTTCTTGAAATTCATTATGCGTGTGTGTAAACAAAAGTACGCAGCTTTAGCTACTTTAGCACTCTAAAACATTAATCCTCACGAGTGAATGCGTTACGCATTTGACTGTTGATGGAAAAACGTGCCGATGGCTCGATGTCGCTGACAATTTCCGGTTCACAAATTTTCCGGATATTAGTAATCACGTTTATTTTATTTTTTTATCGATACGTTAATGTCTAATGCGCGCCAGGTACGAAAATGAAGCGATCGATTTACATATAGTCGCGAGTGACAAAAAATTGCCCTTTTTGAGTTGACGCGTAGAACAAATTTAACTTTCATGGTTTAAATTGATTGAAAGTAAAATTTTGCTCGGTGTTGTTGACTTATAATTTAGTTGAAGGTTGAAAAAAACTCTAATATATCTCATTTAAGAGATTTACTTGTTATTGTTGAGCTTCACTATCTACCTGTTTCACAAATTGAAAAAAAAAGATCAACAATGGGCGAGAAATGAAAGAATGAGTTATATAGAAAGAAGAGAGAGAGAAGCAAGTGGCCGTAAAGTCTAGCAAAGAATCATTAGACTAATAAAACCTTTTGGTTTTTAAAATGAAATGAATAAATAAGAAATAATAGAAAACTTTCTTAAATTGTAATAAATTTTTTCCTGCATTACTTTTCCTTATAATTCAACTCTTTAATAAGTTATGTTGATAATTTTATATTTTAACTATATGTTAAATAAATGAGAATTAATGATTACTTCATAACAAAGAATTTTTAGTTTCATTTAAAATTTTCTTAATAAATTTAAAATTTTAAAGAATGTTTCAAACTTTCTATTATTTCTCAACTGCATAAATAAGTACATAAGAAATGATTCTGTATGAGTAAGTGAGAGAGTTGTCTTATTTATGCTTCACAGTAATCTCCATTTGGTTCACTTTTAAAATCTACTTTACTCAAATTTAAAAATAACATGCATAGAAAATAAATATTGAAAACATTTTAATGGACTTTTTCTTTTCTATTAAAGTCTATACTTGCCAAAAAATTGAAATTTTAATTCTTTTTTTAAGCACATAAGAGAGTAGAGAGAAGAGAAGAAAAAAACTTTTCCATTTGCATTCATAAATTATCTCAATATTTGTGAATTAATGTCATTTGCGAGCACAACTCACAGAGAGGTTTTTTTATTTAAGTTCTGCCCTTAAACTCACCATGCCATTGGCAATAAAACTCTTCATGATCATAAAAAAATATGTATCTTACATATGAGATTTACGAGTCTAAAAATGTGTAAAGAAATACTTCAAATGTGATTTACGATACTCCCAGCAGTAAGTACAAAGAGAGAACTCAAAAAAAATACTTTAAAACACATGAAGGTCTTTCCTGGACTCACACAGCTCTAGATAGCAAATTGCAGGAGATTTTTTCAGTATTTAAGACAAAAACATAAAATTTCTCCTTGATGTCATCTTTCAAAGTCATTTCACTACTTGCCACAATCAATTCCTCTTAAACTCTAACATTTCATTTTTTATTTCCCACAAAAATTCATTTTACGCATGCCAAACACTCTCAATCGTGAGTATAAGAAAAAATATGAAATTCCATAAATTTCTCATTCATAAAGCTGACAGGAATGAAATAGAGAGAGAAGAGAAAGAATTACTAATCGGCAATTAAACATGCAAAGTAATCGCAATAACAATTTTTACGTCACATACCAAAAAATTTTTTTGGTTTCTTGTCGGCAACAGAAAAAGTCAATAGATAGAGATAGATACACATGGTATGATTGTATATGCGCTATAATAAATTACTGTGAGGTCACTTAACATCCATTAATTACTGTCGTAAACATTTAGTGTATTTCTCTCTTCTCTCTCATCGTTCACATCTATGGTCCATAGCAGCAACTAATAATAATAATAAAAAATCATCCGAAAGCGAGCATAAGCGAAAAATATTTTTGCAAGCGAGCTCTAATTATAATCATCCATAATATATGTTTTGCTGTAAGTTTTCGTATACACACACTCATATTGTAATAAGCAGAAAGATAGATATTAATTTCAAATGTATCGAATTACTAAACAGCAGCAGCAGCATCGTAACACAAAAAAGAGATTTTAAGGGTGTTTGGTTGGTTGAAGCATTTTAGCGCATTTTTTTTTATTTGCATTTTGAGTAACCAAATATACATTAACAATTTTTATTTATATGTCATAGCAAGTAATTGGTTTTTTAGCGAAGGAATAAATTTTTAAGAAATATTCTTATTTTAAATAAACCTTGAAAATTAAATAATAAATAAATAAATATTAAATAAATTAAAACAAAGACTTTTTATTAACATTTTTATTAAATATAAATTTATTTTATTTTAAATTTTGTAATGATTTTAAGAAAAGATCAATATTTTTAAAAGGAACAGAATCAAGTGAAAAGTTAAAGAATAAAAATACTTTGCTTTCAAAATTTTCAAAATGTAAGCCAATGGAACAAAATGAAATCAAAAAAATTGTGCTAATAACTAAATAGAAAGAGCAGAAAAGTGGTTGTTGCTAGCATTATACACTTTTTGGCAAGTGAGTGGTGTTGTTTGAAAAGAGAGAGAGAAAAGCATTTAATGGATAATAAAAACAACATAAATGGTATCATCAACATTCAAGAAGGCGACAACAACTCTCTCAATAGAAACAAAGAGACAAATTAATGTGCTTTTGACAAATTTGTTTGAACACACATGTGTGCAAATAATCAAATGTGGTCTTGTGCTGGTCAACCAACTACATAAATGGCTTCAAATTACAAGCATAGAGAGTAAAAAACCCAAATTTATTTTTATCATTGAAATCCAGAAAATTTGACGTCAAAAAGTTTTTGTGTATTGAATTACTTTCCAAAGTTCGCTTGCTACTGTGTAGATGGTCAGAAGATTTTAGTTTCCCACAGAAAACAATATATATTGACGACTAATAAATATTCCTATGCGCGTCACACATATGGCCAGTTTTTCTTCTCATGAAATTTGTTATTACAACTCTTTTTTTTCGGTGAAAAGATTAACACTCATCGTAACTCATAAATAAGTAAGCGATTAGATGTGTTAATATATTATATTATTGATGAATCTTCTTTTCTCAAGAGCTTTAGAAGAGAAAGAGTGTGAAATAATAAAATTGGATTCTAACTTTAGAAATCATTTTAAAAAGTTGAGATAAAGATTTTGCTTAAGGGAATAAGACACAGACACATGCCGTGCATAAAAATGAAGCACATTTCAACATCAGCAAAAAATGAAATGTTTGCATTCTAAATGGATCTTGACAGGCTAAAAATAAAATATTTCATACACAAAATGTTAAATTAATGATTAGTAAAGCTTTTTTTTATTGAATGATTTTTTTATTAATTTATTTCTATATTTCCATTTGATGATTAATATTTTATGTTTTTATCACTCACATAGACTTAGACATTTTGCCGCCTAATGTGAAATTTATGAATTTTATTACTAGTGAAGAGAGAAAGAAAAGAAAAAAAGATTTTGCCGCGCACTCATAAATCTCCACCACTCATCTTCACTATCCGAAAGACGATGTCTTCTTAATGATCTCATCGAGAATGGATTTCCGATAAATACATGACTTGCAAACAAAAAAATTTTAACTACAAAAATAGTTTTTTTACTCTCTTGGATAAGAATGTATCGACAATAAATCACGATGAAAATCTACATTCTCAATGTCTTCATGAAATTTCAGCAGCGTGATAAAAAACACGACGATTGATGACAATAACGACAGTAAATTAGTGTCTGTGTAAGTACATAATAAGTGAATAAGTGAGAATTAAATAATGAATAAAAAGAAGAAGCTGTGAAACTCTCAAGAAAATGGATTTAAAGTCTTCTTAATCGATATTAATATGAAAATTCTCCCAATTATTAAAAATGCGTTACAAATTACTTACTGATGCTACTCATTTATTCTTTCCTCTCACACGCTCATGTTCGTTTAACAAAGAAGTTACAAAAAATCATCTCATTGTGAAAGAGAAAAAAAAGTTTTTTAATTCCTTCAAATGCGCATTTTAAGAGAGAAAAAAATGTAAGAAAAAAATAATCGATGGAAGCAAACGGAAGCTAATATAGAAGCCGCTAATATTTTTCATCTTGTCAACAATTGAATTATCAAGTCTTAATTAAAACGAAATTATGTGAATAAGACATGAAGGAATATACAAAAAACCGATCCATACGCGTTTTAATAATTTTTCATTAATTAGAAGAACACTAAAGAAACAAGAAGAAAGAAACAAGTTTTTATTGTTATGATAATTCAGATTATTTTGAAATTTTTAGCGCATTTTTTCAAAAATTTGTTTATCTTTTAAAATTTAAGTTCAAAATTTTACACTTGAAGTTAGCTGCACATCAAATTTTTTAATTAAAAAAAAATCGTTAAAATTCAAATTTCAAAAAACCGTTTAATTTTTAAAAAATCAGACAAAATGTTAAAAATAAAAAGCTTAAAACCGTAAAAAAACTTTGTCGACTCTAGCAGAGAAGTGAGATGTCTTAAGTGGCGGATTATAAAATTGTTTCAATTAATCTTGTATATTTATCTTCATTTTTTAACTCATACAATCAAACCAAATTGTGTGTTCGACCATTCGATATTAATAGCCAGTCACAATCGTAGATGCTTGCACTAACATGATCACAGAGTCAAACAAATTTCTTATTTCTTCTTTCACTTTTTTCTCTTCTCTTCTTTCCATTTCACATCATAAAGATTAAGTCAATAGGAAAAAAACGGTGTTTATTAATTAAAAACTTTGTTTCATTCTCACCTCTTCTCCATCTTATCCCCAGTTTTCCGGTCAAGATGATTCTGTGCCGCCTCAACTTAATCTTCAGTTCCCACAGATTTTTATAAAAGAAAATTTTCCTCAAAAATTCTCTCGCTTTTTTTTTTTTTGTTTCTCATAAAGAGTTATTTTAACTTAATATTCTTGACCAACAGTAACAATAAAAAAGTGTGAGTGAATTTGAAAAAAAAGAAAAGATTTCTTAGCCAATTGTCTTTTAAAATTTTCATTCAGATTTCTTTTCTTTTTATTGAAATTTAGTCAAGATTTAGCAGCAAATAAAAGACGAGACAATGAAAAAAACTCTCTCCTCACATAACTCAATAGAGAAGTCCATAAATGTTGTATGAAGATAAGAATTTTTATTATTATCTAATTTCATGAATGAAAAGATATTAATTTGGGAAGAGAATATTTACATTTAATGTCTTCATTCATTCATTAGAGAGTCGTAAAATATCGATAATAAAGAATTTGCAAAGAAAATTTCATCGAAAATCAAACATTTTTTTCTAATCACATTCCTTGCCTCAATAGCTCAATAATATATTAAATTGAATGTTTTTCTGTGCATGTAGTAAAATATTTGCACTAGCTAGAAGAGATGAGAATAAGACGAACATTAAATATTAAATTACTTCATTATTTCTGTCACATTTTCTCCCTGGCTCTTTTTCGAGAAGAGAAGAGTTAGTCAATGGATGATGATGTTTACATTGCGTCAGAATTGAGCGATAAGAGTGAGCGTGCAAGAAATAATAATGATGCTGCTGCTGTTGCTGTTGCTTATGATGATCGGGAGGAGTTTCGGGTGTATGCATTCATATTTTATTGCTACCGCTCAACTCTCATTTCGTGGCCTAAGGCTGTTAATGCATTTTAGATTATATGCGATGCATTCGTCGTTCGTTACTTTTTTCTATATCGAGGCTTTAGAATAAGACACACATTGGTGATGTATGGTGCACATGAGCACACACTGAACTGAACTCATTTCATATTGCATAGGCAGCAGTGCTCATTTATTAATATTAACATCAACGAAATAATAATGAAAGAAGGAGATGATGAGAAAAGAAAAAGAATTCCTCGAGTATGAGAGTATGTGTGTATAAGAGTGAGAGCATTATGAATAGGTTAAAAAATGTGTGGAATATAAGTACACGACTGAAAGCAAAGAAAAAAAAATATGTAATGTGCATAAATCATTATTAATGAGATGCCTTTTGTTACTTTTGTGTCATCCTCTTGCTCTCGCTCACACTCTCATTCCTCTCCTGTATAGCTTATTAATGCATGCCTCGCTTAAGCGTCAAACCAAAGAGTGAAAGAGAGAGAGAAGCTGATGATTGCCAAAGTGAAATATGAGTAATGTCATGCTTTTGACTTTAAATAGATCAACGACTTCATCTTTTTTTTGAAGAAAAGTTTTTCTCTAGCACTCGCTCTGATGGATGAATGGAAATGGAAATTTATTCATAAAAAAAAGATTTTATAAAAAATTGATGATTTAATGACTTGGACGCATTTTTTTATTATTTGTAATGGAAAATAATCTTTTCTTAATAAGATTTTAAAATTTTAAAATACCTCATAGCTAATTTTGCTTTTTATAAATTCTTTTGAATAATTTTGAATTTCAGAAATGAGCTTGAGTCGTCGTTTTAAAAAGAAAAATTCAAAATGTCAAATTTTTTTATATTTTAAGCAGACCAAAATGTCATCTTAAAAGAAATCAATTCATTTTTATTTTTTGAAAAAGTTCAAAGTTCACAGAGCTTTAGAAAAGATCATCAATAAAGTTCTTTTTAAAATTTCAAAGCCAGCTGTTGAAAATTTAAATCGATTTAAAGGAAAAAGAAAGTAAACAAATGATGGGAAGAAGAATCATGTAGAACAAGCTATAAGAAAATTATTCATCTGTATAAATAATTTGTGTCGGTGCTAAGCATCATTAGAGAGTTGATTTACTGGCTGTTATAATAATAAATGGTGTCTGATAAAATTCCGATGAGAGTGAGATGTATAAAATACCAAAAAATATCAAAACAACTCAATTTCAAATTTCCTCCTCTTTCACTCTCTCGACTATTGATTTATTTGATCAAATGCTCAATAAAATAATAATGAAATAAAATATCAGAAAATTTTTTATTGAAAATAAATTCAATTATGTAAATTTATTCTAATTTCGATTTCCCGATTACATCAAAATTTCATTTTAAATGGGAAAGAAGTAGAGGAATGAGTTCTAATCGCCGCTGAGCGAAGACAGTTTGAAAATTGAAAAATTATGTCTCTGCACACGAGACCGCACATTAAAATCACTTAAATATCAATTCCTTTGACTTCTTTTTCCTGCTCTTAACACGTCCTTTCTTTGAAATGTTTATGTATTGCGGAACTAACTGAAGCAGACTGCTTATATTCCAGTAAATGATGTTTTTGAATATAAGAAAAAGTGATTTTTTTGAATTATTATTATATATTGTACAATATTCAATGATGACATAGCAAAAGATATTTTTTTCAAGTTCACATTTACATGCTTAACATCTTTGCGGCACCACATTCTCCTAATACTTCTTCATCGCGATCGTCATCGAATTCCATCACATCTATTACATTACACCACGTGCGTGAAATTAGTCTTTTCATTTCTTATTTGATTTTTCCTCTTCAAGACATCATTGCGTGAATGGACACTCGAAAGTAAATTGTTCTGCATGCGTCGTACTTGCATTCTATTTTCTCTTCTTATTAAATAGATTCACTAACAATCTCCAATTATTCATTGTTATTCTCAACGCACAATAACAATAGCTGTAATAATTGTAATTACATTTAAATGCCCAAGTCTCAGACAAGATTTTAAAGTTTACACTGGACAGTCTTCTTAATGTTATCAGCATAAAATAATCAGAAGCAGTCAAATTATTATTGTTAATTTTCAAAGGTGTTTGCGTTAATTTATTTATACTGAATGAGAAGGATTATTTTGAATTTTCTCTTTGTACTAACTAACAGCTTTTAGAAGAAGAAATTACCTGTCGTCGCATGTGGCTCATTGTTTCACTATATCTTTAAAACGTGATACAGATTTTGATGAACATTTAGTTCTGGTAAATTTGAAAGTGTGCTCGCGACTCAATTCGATTGTTGTTATATTTTTTTTTCGAGTTCATGGAAGCGTAACACTAGCATTGTTTATGGATGGACAGAATGATAGGAATTTGTTGACTTTAATATTCGATGAGTTGTGCACTGGCTAGAATATCATTGCCAGTAAACAACTTGAAATTCTTTCTCTTTAAAATTCTAAATTTGTTAATTTTAAAGATCTAAGCTTTTTGGGTTTATATATCTTAAATGGTAAATGATTTAAAAAATGTGAAGAAAAATATTCAAGCTTAAATCCACAAAGGCGGACTTTGGCAAACATAATTATGTAAAATTCACTGAAAAATTCGTCATCTAATTAAATTGCTATATGAACAGCGCACTGAAACTTAACTGTAAGGTTCTTTGAAGATGTAATTTTGTTTCTTTTTGAATTTAAAATCTATCAGTCAATTTGGATTAATTAAAAATAATTATATTTATTTACTGGTATCATCAATGTTGATAGTAGTTTTATAAATTATTGTGATTATATCAAATTATGTTTGACATTATAAAGATAATAACTCAAACTAAAATTAATTTGATAATGTTTTGTTCCATTGTGCAGTGCTCGCTTTTTTACGCATATCGCATTTTAAAAAAATTGTTGCTTTATCCCTGTCGTGTGTGTGTGTGTTACATTTCAAATTAACTTTAACAACTCTTGCAAGTAGATGATTATACCGAACTACAGAGAAGAAGAGTAGTTAATGAAAAGGAAATGAGTGAGCATGTGAAGTCGCGCTCAAGACATGGCACGAACCTCCAATCGACTCTTCACTCTGTCTTGGATGCGACTTTGTTTTATGTTGTGTTACGGAAGTCTGATCGGCAGTCGAGTTGCTTGATATGACATATATGAAGGCTGGCAGGCAGGCAAGCAAGCAAGCAGACACTGAGTGAGACGCTTGCATGCTTAAGAATTACCGAAACAGTTCAACGAAAAGATCAAAACGTCACGCCTCATATTCGCTTAATCGCTTAACCGATGCTCAACGATCTCTCTCTCACTAAAAAGAATTCTATTATCGCACGATATTATTCAATTTTGGATCTCATCATCAAATAAACATACCTCATAGAGTCAAAGCGAGAGAGTGAGAAGTGAGAAAAAACCGTAACTTTAAAAAAAGAAGGCGAAATAATAAAAGCAACGATAACGAGGAGAATGCTTTAGAAATTCAAATTATTTTATGGACACATTTTATGAATTTCTTTAAACACACTTTTAAATTGAAAATCATGCGTGTCGAAATAACTTTTCATGTACATACATAATGGCACGTAGAGACCTAGAAAATGAGATTTCTTCAACCTCTCACACTTTATACACCACTATGCTGATGCTGAGTTTATAAATTTTAAATAATCTCATTCCTTCACTCACTCAATCATATCAGAAAAAAAAAATTATAATAAAAGAAAAGACGAACGATGAAATTTAATTATGAGATTAGCATGAAAGTTATGCGGCAAATACTTTTTACACATCCTTGCAGCAACAACAACAGCTAAAGCATAATAGCAGAGATATTGACTGACTAGGCAGTGTGTAACATGTATTTAACAAAACAATCTGATATGGGATAATTTGAGAGCGTGAAAGAGTCAAAAATTATAGAGATTTCTATTTGAAATTATAATTAAACACCAATCATTTGCTGATTAACTGCTATTAACGACTCTCCAGTTGTAACTGTATCCAGCAACTCTCACTCGAAAAAAGAAAAAAAACGCAAACTCATATTGAACCTGATATAAATGTGGTGATTAAATTTCTTCAATTTTTTTATTATAGAATGAATAGTCTAAGCAAGCCCTTTTTATGCGGCATACATAGCACTAGAAATTAAATTAAAGTCATCGTAAAAAAAAAGAATTTTTCACCTCACTCGTCTATTTCAAAGTGAACTGATCCGCGGCTTCGATTTTTTTTTTCTCTCTCCTATCCTGACTTCATAACGAACATATTTATTACATTTTGATATTTCGCTGCCTCATTGCGTTTCTCACTCCTTGCTAGCAAACGACAGCTAGAGTATGTGTGTGTGCTATGGCGTTCACAAAATATAAAAAGTTCTATGCTTGAATTTTTTGCTGTGTCAGTATTAAGCTCTACAGACATTTAATTAAATGTTAAAAATACATATCTAGATACATGGCAACTCTCGATGGCAATATTACAAAGTTAATGATATTTCAGAATTTTTTATTATGCACGGCCTTCCCCTTCTTTCCTAATCGAACGTTCTTTTTTTTGTTACCTCTCACTCATTTTTGCACGTCACATGGATATTTACGTGTGTTATTACTGCGACCTCTCGCGCCCCCTTGGAAATTTTCAACAACGCAAAGCTAAGAGTCTCTTCAAATGAAAAAAAAATTCTGATTTCGTCATGTTTTTTCTTACTTTGCTACTTTACTTTATTCTTTTCTTTTGATTATCTCGCAAATTCAATCAAATTCTTATGATTGCAATGTGTCGCTGTCACTTTAAATTATATCATACAAATGAAACTTGTCGTGTTTTATTAATTTATTAATATGTTCACTTTATTAGCTCTTTAACTGCTATTGCAATTCATATTTACTTGATTATTCACGCATTTAAAATTATTCAAAAGCAAAATTTGTCAAAAATACTTCAAATATTCAATCAATAATAATTTGCTAGCTCATGGTGCGAATATGCTAAAAAAACGTTCATCAGATCTCTATCTGATCTCTCACTCTTTTTGATATTGCATAATTCGCAAATATAAACAATTTTTATTATTTAAGCAAACAAGCAACATGCGAGTAAGTGAAAAAAAGAGGTTAAAGAGAGAAAAGAATGTATATTTACAATTTATACAGTCAGTAGTCGATATCATGCTGCGTTTATGTGGAAAAAGAAATAAATTGTAATGAAATTGATCTCTCACACTTTATCTTTTCATTCTCGTTTGCAAAAAGAAATAAATGCATGCGGCTATGGTCAGAAATAAGAAAGACACTTTTAACCATCATCGCAAAGAGCTGACGATTAATTTTGAACGCAATCGAGAATCATCGAGTGGTCATAAGTCTGAGATTTATGAGCAATTTTCTCTCTCACACATTCTTTATCATCATCATCATCGTCACGTTAAGTCATTCATTTAAAAATCGCAACAGTAACTGGTAGTCGTCGTCTACAATTTCAATATAATTTGTTTAATTTTCTGCGCGTTTCTCCTCAATCTTGACCTCACAAGTTGCGTTACATTTGCATAAAATTTGTTGGAAGCTGAATGAGAAAAAAAATATCTGTTTATATCTCATAAATGCTATCTAATAGCGGCAAAAGAATATCATGTAACACACGAGTAAAGAGGAAAAAACAAATAAATTAAACGCTTCAGCAAGAGAGACAGAAGAAATGATGGCTACTGCTCAATCATTTTTCTTAAACACTTTTTTTTCTTTTTCTCTAACGATTTGTTTCGATAATAAAAATTCACATAACATCACACATATAAAAATGTATATTCCAAGTTAATACGATAGCTACTGTATTTCTCATTTCTTTCTCCTTCTTTTCTCCTTCCATTCTATCGACATTTTGAAAATTATTGTCATGTCACTTTGTCTTTTTGACATTTGAATAATAGACAGTTAAGTTTGTCTTATTTAAACTTAAATTCGATTTATATTCAATATTTAATCATAAAATAGCTCAAATCTGTAAATTTTAGAAACAAGACAAATAAATATTCTTATAAAATTGTCAAATGCGTCAAATCTGCGCTTTAATCATGTCATTATTAATATTTTAGCTTTAAAAGTCATATGAAGCATTAATATACATGAAAACATGATACTTTAGCTACCATTAAATGACTCTTTTTCTCTCTCTCTCTCTCTCTATTTCTCTAGTGCTTCTGTATATTTCTAAATATTAGTGGCAATTAATAAACGCTTCTTTATCATATACATGCGACTATTTCTATCTCTATTTTTCTATCTATAGTAAAATATTAATAATTCTCACTCTATCTCTCGTTCACAGAGTGTGGGAATGTTAAAGAATGTTTGATAATTTTTTACGCCACTTGTGATTTGTCACAGCAAGCAATATTTTGTACGAATATGAATGTATCATTAATGTAAGTTTTCAAAGTTCCTAGAAACAACGGTTTTGTTTCTAAAATTTCTGCAACGGCTTCTTTCTCATTTTTAAATTAATAGTTTTTTGTTTTTAATAGGGTTCGGACTTGAATGCAGGCCTGCGTATATACTTGATCAAGTTGCATTCAAGTTGGCTTACTAAAAATAACTTTAATTAATTGAGATTTTACTTAATTAGGTCAATTTTTGGCAAATTTATATGAAAGTTAATGATTCCTAAATTTAACAAAGATTTTGACTAAATTAAATGAAATCTGAATGAATTAGAGAAGTTTTTATTAAGTCAACTTGAATGCAACTTGTACAAGTATATGCGCAGACCTGCGTTCAAGTCCGAACCCTATTATAAATTTATTTTGCTGTTAATTTAATTAAAAATTAAAAGAGATAATAAATTTAAAAATTATTCAAAATAGTTTTAAATAAAATCACGCAACGTTTCATAAATAAAATTTCCCAAATAAAAATCATTACTACATATAGAATCAAACAAACAAACACTCAGAAATTACAAAATAATTCAATTTACAATTAGACAACATTAAAGTTCAATTCATGCCTAAAAGTGCATGTGAATTATTTATAAATTAATTATCACGACAATAACAGCAATAACCACCATCTCTGACAGCAATAGCAGCAACAACTACTTGAATTAAAATCAAGCATGAGAAGGAATTGAAAAACATCAAAATGCCAACTCTCTCTCACTGAAATTTATGCACCCTTTTTGTACTTTAAAACCCTCCGATAAAGACACACTGTCGAGAAAATAAAATCATAATCGTGTTAAGTTGAGGACAAACAGCAATTGTGTGGGTGTGTTTCTCACACTGAATAAACTTTTAGTTTTCATCGAGTTGTTATCGGACTGTAAAATTTAATTTATGTGATTTTTTTTTCTTTTCGAGAAAGACTGTCATGAGACATAATGCAATGCAATGTGCACATGGGAATTTTGATAAAATAATTTAATAAGAGAGAAAGGGTGATGATGATTTTGACCCCTTTTTCCTATATTTGACTTAAATTAATGTGCATGCAAGACATTTGGATTAGTTTTAAAGTTGAAAAATTAAGATATCTGATATGGAGAGAGTTCATGGAAGGTTGTTGTTAAATCATACAGGCCACGGAAATGAATCATTAATATTAATATTTGATTTAAATATTTATTAAGACATTAGTCTCAAACAGACCTAAAATGGAGAGAGAGCAAGCGAGAAATCATCTTGGATGAGTTTTAATCTTTTCATTATCCATTGTCTCCATCTTGATGACTTCTGGCTGCTGCTGCTGCTACGAGGAGGGCAAACATTTGTAATTCTAATTCAAAGCAAGTAATCTGAGAAAGATCATCATCATCTCGCTTATTTGTCTTTATACGACAAACTACTTTTTCCAAGGTAAGAACATTTTTATTATAAAAACGAAATATTATGCCTAAGGAAAATTACTTACTAGGAAATTAATTACTGTTAAAAGAGATCAAGATAATAATTTTGCAAATATAAACTAAGAATTTAAAAATTTCCAAAATTCGTTACTTTTGAAATATTGACTAAATAGAGTATATTTACCTTGATTCATGTCTATAGATATAATAAGTATATCGGCATGACATGATGTGTTGTTTCTCTTATAAACCTCCTAAACATGACACATTTATATATTGGATGGAGGTATCAATCAGTCATCTAGAAAATTAATTAAATATTGAAGAAATTACGTGGCTATTTTCAGCACCATTTCATAAAATGTGTCAAAATTAAATTATAGGCTGTCTTACGCCCGTTCTCCACTCTCTCACTCGATATCAGCCCTCAATCAATTGAATCGAAAGAAAATAATAACATTGCATATGGACAGGGCTCATGAAGCAGGAAAAAAATCTTTCTTTCTCTTAATCATACTGTCGAGTGAGTGAGTGAGAGAGAGAAAAAGCATGAAATTGAATGAAAAGAAAAAATAGTGAGACGAGACATCAATAGGCTACAGTTTGTCAATTTTTCTGATATCTTCGATGGGATGTGACTTATCTCTTTCTCTCTCTACTATCTTGCCCGCTCGCTTACTCATTGCAAGCCGATTCAAGTTCAAAAGGTGTTAAAAAAATATGTATTTAATAAAGCAAGGAGAGGAGATAGGAGAAAAAATTATTATTGAGAAGTTGAAGTTGAGAGTAGAAAGATTGAAGAAACAAACACTTTTTGCCGACATAAAAATTCTGAAACATTCATCATTCACGAATGTATCGACTGCGGCGGCGGCGGCAGCATTACCCGATGTAGATTATTTTTTAGACACTCATAATCTCAAGTCAGTCTCGGCAACACTAAAAAAATTATTTCTTTAGTGTATGTGGCACTCACTCTTACTCTTTCTCATTTTCAATAGTCATCGCTCGCGTTAAAATTGTAACCAAATAATAATAAATTTTTTCCACATCCACACAATGATAGACACACACCAGAATATGATGTTTATGAAGGAGAGAAAAAGAGTGTATATAATCCAAATTATTAGTACCAACCGACCAACTGACTGAGAAGAGTGAAATCATGAAGTGTTATTAATGATTTGCAGAAATCTTAAGCGGCACAATCATAAATATCTTGTAATTTTAATGTATCACATTATATCAACTCTCTTTCTCTTACACTCGCGCAGCGTGAAAGGAAAATTATTTTTTAAAATTTTTCTTCATAACGAACTTTTTTAATTTCAATTTTTAAAAAAGAATAATTGTCAAGTTCAAATGAATCATGAAAGATTAATTTGTTATATCAACAAAACAGATAATTTATCTAGGCTAAGACACTCTTAAAAGATCACGAAAAATTATGAACAAATCATAAAAGGTAGCAAAAAATCATCTAAAAACACAATTTTTTGCTTTGTTGAAATGTGCATATTATTGTTAGCAAGAAATGATCTAGAATGCTCACTAAAGGCTTATGTTATGATTTGTTTAAAAAATGAAAAATTAAAAGATAACAAAAGAGCATTAAAACTAATCGAGTGTCCTCACCTGAATAATTTCATAATAACTTACAGATGTTTTGAAACACTTTGATTTATTGACTGATATGACGTAAGGAAATATCATAGTACTTTTTCTCTGAATGTAAAATTTAATAAATGCGTTTTAACCACTTAATAGGTTTAAAAAATTTCTTACTTGCAGAAGATTTCAAATTTCAAAACATTGAAAACATTTTGTTTAGATTTTTAATATAATTAAAATAATTTGTTTTAAAAAAGTTATTATGGATAATGAAAGCAATAGGTAT
>JACWBX010004264.1:42536-90697 GCA_014622435.1 Polypedilum pembai
CAAACATTTTTGAAAATTTTTGTAGAAATTTTTCAAATTTTTGGTAAATTGAAAATATTTTCATATTTTTCTTAAATAATGAATAAAAACACGATAAAAACTTAAATTAAGTTCTTTTTACTGAAATTTACGAAATTTTTTGTAAAAATTTATTTTGTTATAAAACGCATGAAAGCGATAAAATTATCAGTAATAATTTAATGAATCATATTAAATATGTAAAAATTCAATGTTTTCAACAACATTTTTAAAAAATTTTGGTGGATTTCATAGTGTTTTTGACTCATTCCCGTTCCCGTTCCCGGATAACTCAATTCCCGGGAATTGGAAAAAGCCTACTGTCCTCACCTGAATAATTTCATAATAACTTACAGATGTTTTGAAACACTTTGAGTTATTGACTGATATGACGTAAGGAAATATCATAGTACTTTTTCTCTGAATGTAAAATTTAATAAATGCGTTTTAACCACTTAATAGGTTTAAAAAATTTCTTACTTGCAGAAGATTTCAAATTTCAAAACATTGAAAACATTTTGTTTAGATTTTTAATATAATTAAAATAATTTGTTTTAAAAAAGTTATTATGGATAATGAAAGCAATAGGTATAAACAAAATGAAGTGCTAGAAGTGGAAGAAATTTTCCAAAAAAAATTTCGATTAGGAAAAGTTGAATATTACGTGAAATGGAAAGGATATCCAAATGAAGATAATACTTGGGAACCAGTGGAAAATATAATGAATTATCAAGACTTAATTGAAGAATTTGAAGAGAATTTTCGAAAGAAAGAATCTGCAGCAGCAAGATATAAGTACTTAAAGCGTAATAACTTGATTGATAAAAAAATGTTCAAAAAACCAAAACAAAAAGACGGTTTTGCTCGAGGTTACTCGCCTGAGCGAATAATTGGAGCTACTAAATCTCGACATGGCCTTATAAAATTCTTAATGAAATGGAAAAATATCGATGAAGCTGATTATGTTTTGGCGAAGGAGGCAAACACACGATGTCCTCAAATCGTTATTAAATTCTATCAAAATAACTTACAATTATATTCAAAAGATGATGATAAAACAGAAAATGAATCAATTTCTTCTTAATTTTTACCAATTTCATATCCACATTGATTTTTAATATTTCTCAACGGCTTTATTTTGAAATTTAAAAAGTTCAAAACATTTTTCAAATGTTTGTAAACAAGTATTTTTGAACTTTAAAAATATTACCTGTTTCGCGCGATATTTTTGTTTTGATTAAAAAGTTTTTGTCAAATTAAATTATTCATTTAATTTTGTCATTCTAAATAGTCAATATCAAAGATAAAGATCATGAATAAAAGAAGGAATCAAGAAGAAGAAGAGGAAGTGTACACAGTAGAAAAAATTCTTCAAAAAAGAGTTCGTTTGGGAAAAGCTGAATATTTCCTAAAATGGAAAAACTATTCTGATGCTGATAATACTTGGGAACCAGCAGAAAATATTTCCAACTGCAAAAATTTGATAGAAGATTTTGAGAAAAATTTGAAAAAGAAAGAAATAGCAGCAGCAGAATTAAATAAATTAAAGGAAACTAAGTCAATTGAAACATCAGTGTTCAAAAAACCAAATAAAAAAGACGGTTTTGCGAGAGGATTATCACCTGAAAAAATACTTGGTGCAACAGACGTTAACGGAGGAGTGAAATTTTTAATGAAATGGAAAAATTGTGATGAAGCTGATCTTGTTTCAGCAAAAGAAGCAAATGTAAAATGTCCACAAATTGTTATTAAATTTTATCAAGATCATTTACATTTTGAAGATCTTTAAAAGTGTTATTTAGTTCAAAAACAATGCCTGTTGAGAAATATCAGAGTATTATGATAAATAAAAGTTGATATTATTGCAATATATTTTATACTCATAAACCAAATACTAAAATTAATTTTATATCTGAAACATTAATAAAGCAAAAATATATTTTAAATTCTCACGCAGAATCTTTTTATCCTAATTCTAGCGAAAAAAAAAACTTCTAAATCAACAATTTCAAATAATTGCCATCATAAGGAACTTCATTTTTCCCACTGAAATATTATGACTTTCAATAATTGATCCTTTGATTTAAAATTGATGCTTATGATGCATCCCAAAATGAAAAATAAAAAGAAGAAAATTGATTCTAATAAGGTTGCGTGTGTAATCACAAAATCTGTTCCTCTCACATCAACTTCCTTTTCATTGCACATACAAACACACACAACACCTTACCGCCCGACATTATTAAATGCCTATCAGAAAATCATTATTATTACTTTTCACATATGTTTCTCGTGTGTGTAATTTAGGTAATTTTATTTATCACACCGCTATATGTTTTAGGTGTGCTACTATGTTACAATATCTTCACCTTAAAAAATTTCACAAAGCTGATGCATTTTATCTTATTATCATCCACCTCAAATGTCCAGAAGTAATTTTCTCAATGAATTTTTACACACATATAGCAGACATGAGACCATTAGACATCAGACATGTGTTGTTAGAAGTAAATTTTGCCTGTCAAAAATACCAATTAGTCACACAGACTTTTATCTTATTCTAGAGATTAGATTTAGTTTAATTTTATCTTTTCAACATGATAATTATAACAACAATGTGCTTATGCAAATAAAAAAGAACACTAGGCTACAAAAAATCATGATGTTGTAAAAATCGTTTAGTAAAAAACCGTTCTTTTTGTTGGTTAATTAATTCTTAATAGGAGATGATGTTGTGAGATTTTTTTTTCTAATTATACATTATTTACCAACAAGACACTGCCCACAGCTAAATGATTTACATTTTTTTTTATATATACGCATACAACATGCTCGCCTTCAAAATGCCCCGCGTTTAAAAAATCATTTTCAATCTTTCTTTTTTCTCCTTCTTCCATCAACATATTTAGCATGAATCATCATTAGACAGTAATTAATTTGAGAGAAATATGAAAATGAGAATACAAATCTTTTGATAATAATGATTGTTGGATGTCATGAGCGAGAGTGTTGTCCGAACAATAAACTCAGCAGCAGAGAGGAGGTGGAGGAGAAAAGACAGCGCAAATAAAAGATGAAATTATCATCTTCTTCTCATAATATGATCGTGCAAAGGAATATATCTCAATTTATGTCAATTTACATTCACTTAGTTTGCAAACATTCATCGTATGCGAGTATGCAAAAGCAGAAGCAGCAACAGCCAAGAAGGTTAATTTAATTATATTTGACCACAAAAAAGAGAGTCAAATTATTGCATGAATTGCAATAAAGATACAATGTTTATGTATTTAGTGGAAAGACAGCACATCGTGACGTAATGATTTACGATACCGCTAAATTTATGGTCCAAATTCGCAAATAGATTCTATACGCCATGCTTCAGCTTCATGATGGTTATTTGATGAGTATAAGTAATAATTTTACAATTTTATGAGTTTTTGCTTCTGTTTTATGCCTTCTTCAAATTGATGCTTCTTTTCTGTCTGTGGTTATTATCTTTTGTGTGCAATATTAAAGTTTCGAACTAAATCGTTCATAACGGTTATGAAAAATTCAAAAATATTTCTGTAGTAGAATTTTCAAATTCTAGCACATTTAAAATTTTTTAACGGTTTTTATAGCAGTCTGAATGATCACATTTCTTTTTCAAATCATTTAAAAAATTTCAATTAGGAAAATTTTCCCTTCCTTAAAATTTTAAAAATATATTCAATAATTACCCCACAATTGTACCTTCAACTTATTTTTTAAAAAAGCATCCTGTCATTGATCACTAATTGCATGCACAAAGATAATTTTCCTAAAGTGCCAAAGAACATAAATTTTAAACACAAAATTGCATTCGTGCACATCATCGTCCTTGTTCGATGAAGAAAAATATATAAAGTGAAAATTATGCATGAAATAGCACAATTTATCACCTAGACAGTTGTTGCTTTGCTTTTATTGTTTATTTCGTTGACCTTGCCACATCGCATAGCATACAAAAAGAAGCGCGATTGTAAGCATGATTCAATTCAATATTCGATAAATGCAGTGCAAGGGCAATAAAATAAACATTTTCACCGCTATTTTTATGAATGGAAGCTTATGAATTACAACGATTAGACAGCATGGAAACTAACGTAAATAAATCCATCAATGTTGCCAAGCGACGAATTGAAATGGGAATTTCTCGAGACTTTTGTGAAGTTGATTCATAAAATTCAGTCGGGAGTTGATCGTCGAGGAGTCGAGAGTTGAAAGAAACTTTGCTGATTCACATGAGTGGATTATATTGTAATTAGCAAAGAATAATTGTGTGGTTTTGTTGTTAATTTAGAACCATTTTAGTCTGTAATTCATGTTTAAACTGCCATTTACATTAGTTTTGTGAAATTTAGTGTTGAAAAACGTGAAATAGATCAAAATTTTCTTCCTTCATCGTTATATAACTTTTTCAATTCAATATTATACGACTCGAAGAAAAACTGTCATTTTACCACAATTTATTGCCTTCTTATAAACCTCATTTTTGTTGACACTCAAAGAACAGGGAAAATTTGTGTGATCATAAAATATTAGACATAAAAAAAATACTTTAAAAGTGTTCTTCTTATTGGGAAAATTAATTAGGTCAGGTATCTAGATTTATTGATTTTCCACACAACATAAAACTAATTGTGAATATGTTAGTCATCCATGATTAATGTTCGCGATCATTTGACACAAATAAATTTTGAGCTATTATTATAAATAAAACGCAATCACTTTGATTGAAACAATCGATTAGGGTCAATTTATTCAGCACATATATCAATTTGATGAAAAAATTCCTTTACTTGAATAAAAGAGAAAGAAAATTTTCGTAATTTTGAAGAAAGAGGGACTCAATAAATTTTTTATGAATGAAACTATTTATTTAGATATTTTTTTGCTATAGCGGTAGTCCGGGATATCTCTCGCAGAAAAAGAAAAATAGATATAAAAATAGCTTTTTCAAGTTACCATCGAGACTTTATTTGCGAGAGTGTAAAGGAATTTTTGCTTGCCTGTTTTGTATCATATTTCCTTTTAATAAATTGTATTGTTTGCATGACATCTGAAAAAGAAAGAAGAAAAGAGTTCATTTGACTTGATGAGCAACAAAATGTTTATATTTGATATTCACTTGCAACTTAAAAAGTTTTCTTTCAAAAAAATTGCAATTTCTGACCTAAAAATCCAATTTTTCTTGACTTTGTTTATTCTTTTTTGCATGTGTATTTTTCTTTCCTTTTCATATTTATAAACATAAAATTTTGCACATTAACCATGTAGTGATAATGAAGCACTTTTCCGTGCAAATATGTGGTTAGCACTATGAAAATAATCTGATAATTCATCATTGCTTACACCCACAGTAGAAAAGAAAAATCGAAAGTGAAAGTTTAAATCAACTTTCCCTTCCTTCAATCACGCGTTACTTTCTGTAGATTTATTGACACCATTGGATTGAAACTTTATTTTTCTTTCCTTATGCTTACAATTTTTACCCTCTTTCCTTTCATCAATTGCACAATTGCTGTTGCATAATTTACTGACATGCTTGTCTACACAATATGTATAAAAATACCTAACATAAAAAAACAACAAATATATAGTGATTATCACATGAACAACAACAAACAACAACAGCAAAATGCAAGTGATTCACCACAACAGTCAGCGACCGAGAGTAATAAGAAAGAAAAAAAGAAAGAAGACGATGAGAAACACATTCATGATAAATTAGAGGCTCACGCGCGAGAAAAAATGAACAAAGAAAATGAAAATTTAATTCTTATGACACAGAATTATAACAAATATTTTGAAAATGCATGCGATTGTAGCACGATTGCTGTGCCATCGAAAATATTGAGTAATGCAAAAACAAACTGGATGTCATCAGAGAAACTTAATGAATTAAGAAGAAAAGCTCACGAAGCTGTCAAAAATCATAAAGTTTTCATACTTAAAGGATATTTTCATACTGTAAGAAGAGCATTACTCGATCGTGGATGGGTAAGTTGCGTGCTATCTACAAAATAATTTTTTTTCTATAAATAAAATCTCAATTAGGTTGAAAAAATCGATGTTCATAAAGCACGACCGATAACCAGTAGTTCTGGATTTTTACTTGAAGATTTGGTTCAAGCACTGCCAACAAGAAAACCTGGAGAATCGAAAAAAGCGTAAGAAACTTTCAAAAAATTTAATTTTCCTTTTTTAATTTCAAATTTCATTTATTTAGTCATATTCAAAAATGTGAAAGAAGCATCATGTCAAGATTTCTCGAGCATTCACCAATTGATTTGCTTTGGTGTGTTCGTCGTGAAAAATCTGGTAAATTTTCATTTTTTAATTATTTAAAATACTTTTTAATTAATTTTCTCGCTCTCATATAAAGATTGGATTCATTTAACGAAAAATCAAAATATTTTAATTAATCGATTTAATAAATCGCCATTTACATCGAAGGAAGGTCTTTGTTCAGCATTAAAAGATTTTCACTGGTACTATGAAGAAGGAAAATCAGAGACATATTTTCCTCGCTGTTATAATGTGTTCAATCCTGAAGAATTGTCTGAATTTATTGATAATTTCCGTACCACAGCATGCATCAGTTTATTGCGATTTCTTACAGAGCAACATGAAGATAAAGGCTCATATTATCTCGTCTCTGATGATGGACGTGTGCCAATGAGTTGCATTCAGTTTGCAATAAATCGATGCAAAGATTTTATTGATTGTTGTTGTCACAATGACATTGATGTGGAAGGAGATATAAAAATTTGGGAACATGATTGGGATGTTTTTCTTACGCATCATTATTTATTGACACATGAAAATGGAAAATTTCAAATGCAAGAAGATGCTTATGCTTCACTTGATGCTTACTATGATCAAGCGAAGAGAATTATTGACAAAGTTAAAGTGTTATGGCCACAATTCACTCTCGATGGAACTCTTAACATTTGGATTATTAAACCAGGAAACAAATGTCGAGGGAGAGGCATTATGCTGATGAATAACATAAAACAAATCGTTCACACTGTGAATCCTCCAGTTTCCGCTTCTAAATCACGATATGTGGTTCAAAAATATATCGGTGAGTAATAGAAATAGCAACCATGACATTAAACTTTTTTCATGATTCATGACACTCTCATTGTTCTTACACTCTCACTATTATATTCTTTTCAGAGCGACCTTTGATAATTCATAAAACAAAATTTGACATCCGACAGTGGTTTCTTGTTACTTCTGTTCAGCCACTCTGCATATGGTTCTATAAAGAAAGCTATTTGCGATTTAGCTCGCAACAATTCAATTTACAAAATTATCATGAATCAGTTCATTTGACAAATCACGCGATTCAAAAGAAGTATGCAAATGGTGTTAGGGATGAGAGATTACCGAATGTAAGGAGTAGAAAATTTTTCAAATTGAAATTGAATTGAATTTAAAATTCATTTAGGAAAACATGTGGGATTGTCATACATTTCAAGCTTATCTGAGACAAATTGGTAAATACGAAATGTGGACTGAAAGGATTTATCCAGGCATGCAACATGCAATTATTGGAACGATGCTTGCATGTCAAGACAACATGGATCGAAGACCAAATACTTTTGGTAAACGATACAAAAATTGAAATTTCAATTGCATTTAATTGATTTTCTATTTTAATAGAACTTTACGGTGCTGATTTTATGATTTCTGAAGATTTTTATCCTTGGTTGATTGAAATAAATGCCTCGCCTGATTTAGCTCCAAGTACAAGTGTGACTGCTCGGTTATGTCCACAAGCTGTTGAAGATACTATTAAAGGTAGAAAATTTCTTTATTATTCGATCTTTTTTACTATTTACACTCATTTACAGTTGTTATTGATAAAAAAGTTGATGCTGTAGCTGATACAGGATTTTTTGATTTAATTTTTAAACAAGTTATTCCTAAAACTCCTGCATATATGGGTAAAAAATAATTCATCTTTACATAATTCAAGTTTAATAAAATTTCATTTCATAATTAGGTTTAAATTTATCATTGAAAGGACAAAGAATTGTACCAAAAGTAACACAAAAGCGTGAACCAAGATGTGAAAGAACAGAAAAATCTATTCAGTCAATTTATACGCTTGCGAGACTTGCATCATCTTCAAATAGAATAAGAAGAAGTGTTGCTGCTGGTCCAACTGTGAGCTGAAATTTTTTTTGTGGTATTCAAAACTTTTAATTGAGTTTTTATTAATAGATTATGGATTTCATGCAATGTATAAATTTCAAATCTCGCCTTGATCGTGAACGAGAAATGATTCGCAGAAAAATTCGCTCATCAACATTGTATCGGAAGCCAAGTTTTACGAAATCAGCCGGTTTTAATATCTACAATACAAATGGCGAAGTCACCAAAGTATCGTGTATAACGAAAAATTTGAAAATCAATGAACTGAAGGATGAACCGAAAAGAAAAGTGAAATCACCGCTGCTAGTGAATGATGAGCCTGTTGATGATTACGCCAATGAGGAGAAATCTATTTTATGCATTGGCAGCAAATATCTCGATTTAAATCTCATGGCACCGATTAGCAAATCCGTTTCAACTTCGACAATTAATTTAAATCCAAACGAGTTGACAAATGAAAAGCTAACAGACAGTGAATGCGAGAAGGCCATCTCTCAGTCACATTTATCGCCATCATCACCGTCATTTTCGATCAATTCTCATCAACAACAAAATTGTAAAAAATTAACAATAAGTGAACACTTGATGATGCAGGAAAACTTTAAGAAAACGAAAACTGCCACAAACATTGATGACTTTACAAACAACAACAATATTCACATTACAAACAACAATTTACCGATTCTTATTTTTACCAAATCTGACCACGATCACGATAAAAATTCTGATGGCGAAGATGTAAACAATTTAAATTACGACACAAATTCGCCATCGACAGATAAGAAACGTAAAGAACACGTAAAAATTTATAGGAAAAGTGCACAGAGTTTTTATAGCGGTGCTGTTGGTCATAAACATAAAGTCGGAAAGTATAGCGATGCTCAAAAGACGGAAGTAGCTGACGACTTACCCAATAGCATCACAGAGCAATCAAATATTCTTACCAATAATAATAATAATAACAACAATACTAATATTCTTAATCATATTAAGCCACTTACAAACACCAACACAACAGTTTCATCTAGTGCAAATACAACCAAGACTGCCAAGAAGAGTACAATGTCACGAAAAAAATCTAAAAAATCAGACAACTTTGCAAAATCGGCAACGACAAGAAAATCGGAAAGCTCACAAATTATCTAAATTAAAAAAATTGCCTATGCCCTTTCTCTTCTTCTCTATCTCTACTTATATTAGTTTATTCTGTAAATTTTGTTCCATTATTTACTTCTATACAAATTCAAGATTTACTTCAATCAATTATCTTGTTTTTAATTCTCATCATCATCACCATAAAGTAATTCTTAATTCTCATCATTTTCATCAAATTAGCAATTGATTGAAGCAAGACAGACAATTGACTCATCATCGCATGCTGTTTATTAATAGATTAACTGATAGATCACGTTTATTAATTTATGTGTTTAAAAATACTAAAGTCTCTAACTACTAAACTGGAACTAGATTTCTCTAACGTATCCGACTCGGAAGACGACGAGGACGCAGAGGAGGAGGCATGTGAAAGTGAAACAGATGTTGAATCACCAAATAATCTTGATGTTGTAGGTAAGACTCATTGTTTCATTTGCACTCATGTTGCACCCACTTCATTCATTTTTTAAATTAAGGAATCAACGTAACACGCAATAAAATGGATAAAAAGAAGCGTTCACGATCGAAAAAGAATCGTAACAAAGAGCCAAAAGTTCGAAGACGAACACAACGTGATTTTATTAAGAGTCCAATATTTACGAAAGATGAAAATTGTGAAATTTTCAAAGCACTTGAAGCAAGAGCTCATGAAGCAATAAACAATAAGAAAGTTTTTACAATAATTGGTGGAAACGATGCTCTAAGACAAAGTTTATTAAATCGTGGTTGGATTGAGAAACTTTTAGATGCAGAGGTCAATAAATGTGTGATCAATGAGAAATTAATTAGTCAGGCAACTACAGATTATGATGCAAGACGAATGGTTCTTTCGCATTTAGTTAAATCAACTCCAACTTATTTCATCTGGCAACCGAAACACTATGATGGACATTCTTTAAATATTCATTATCCATACAGAAATCGCATCAATAGAATTCGAACTTTTGACTTTACTGTGAAAGAAGGATTACATAATCTTGCTGAAAATATTCAATGGCATATAATTGAAGATCTAACTGAACTCAACTATCCACGATCATTTTTGCTTATGGATCACTATCAACGTGAATATTTTTTACATGAATTCAGACGCTCATTAGTTGCTTCTTTTATAATTTATTTAAATGAAAATTTCTATAGAGTTTTTAGTCCACATGGTACTGTTACGAGTGATGTAATTTTTTGCGCTCTTCAACGCATGGAGCAGTTTATAAAAATCAAAGAGGATTTTTATATTGACTGCGATAAAGTTGCTCAAATGATGACCTTCAGTGAGTTAACACGAGATATTCATTATGTTGTACATTTGGACAAGAAGATTAAACATCCAGAATTTTATAATGAAGATACTATGACTAAATTGAGAGCAAATATCATTTCAGTTGCAACTGAAATTGAATGTCTTTGGCCTGAAACAAAATATGATGGTGTTCAAAATATTTGGATTTTGAAGCCAATTAATAAATCGAGAGGAATTGGTGTTGTACTTATGCGAGATGTCGAAAAAATGTTTGATCATGTTGTGAGACATAATGAAAACAAATATATTGTACAAAAATATATTGGTAAGTTATATATAAGCAAATTTTACTTAAAATTAATCTTTAAATTATTAAATAGAACGACCATTGTTGATATATAATACAAAATTTGATATACGTCAATATTTTTTGACTGTGGTAACAAAAGACCATATCAATATTTGGTGCTACAAAGATTGCTACTTAAAGTTTGCATCACAAGAATTTTCCCTCAAAGATCTCCATGAGTCAGTTCATTTAACAAATAATTCGATCCAAAAATACTTTTCGAATGGTGTAAGAAACCAAGCATTGCCACAACACAATATGTGGCTTCTTAAAGAATTTAAAAAATATTTGCAATCAATTGGCAAGAAACGCTGTTGGGAGGAGAAAATTTATCCTCAAATAAAGAAAAATTTATTAGCAATTATTCTTGCTAGTTTGGAAGATACAGATTTGGAGCTCAATACGTTTGAGTTAAATGGAGCTGATTTACTAATTGGTTTTGACTTTGAACCGATTTTATTAGAAATTAATGCAACGCCTGACTTGAATTGTACAACAAAAACTACAAACGACATTTGCCCACGTGTTGTGGAAGATTTAATTAAAGGTAAAGCATAAAAAATTACAAAATTTCTAATTTCCTGTCATTTAAGCTCTTTCAGTTGTTGTTGACCTTCAAAATGATCCATTTGCATCAACTGGTAAGTTTGAATTAATTTATGAATGTCACATTGAACGAGTTGCGCAACAGAATGACAACAAATTACAACTAAACGTTGAGGGTAAGAAAATCCTGGCACCCGTGAAACCAGCACGAAAATTTTTTCCATTTAAAAATATCACAGATTTGGTCATACAAGGTGAGAAAATTTTGAATCCACTTAGAACTCGATATTGTCGACCACAACTTGTCGAGTTTCAGCACAAAAGAGAAAAAGAAGTAGAGGAAGAGCAGAGACAAAAGATGAGTGTCAAAAAGAAATACTACAAACCGATGGCATTATATCGAGCTCAACCGCAAAAGCCCCGTAATATCTTTAGAAATATTGTTGTTAAACCTTATTCAAATGATATTGTTACTTATGTGAAAAAACTTCCATCAATTCTACAATCAACAAATAGAAAATTTATAAATTTGAATGATTTAATGAAATACATAAAGATAGAATGATTAGTTATGATGTAAAACTCTGTGATACTGTTTAGAGCAAAAATACTACTACTGCCTTGCTTAAAAATTTAAAATTTTAATTGCGAAAATAAATGAATATAGAAAATGATTGTGAAAAAATACTCATAGCATGTCATGGAATTTTAATTTAGTTTATTTCAGTGAAACAACATCTAAATTTACCGTTTGAATAACAGTTGAAAATTTTTAACATTCTAAATTTCAAGTAACAGAATGGCATATAAATCAACAACAGTCTATGCTCCAGACAATCTCAAGAGCAAAGAGCTTAGCGAGAGAGTGAAAAAGGCTAAACAAGAGAAGAAAATTTTCATGGTCATTGGTGGATATGAGTTAGTAAAAACAAGTCTATTGCTACGTGGCTGGCTTGAGAAAATTCCCGAAGACAAAATGCCTTATGTTGGCACACAAGCAGAGCGAATGTCAATCGCACTTTTACTTAAAAATTCTCCTTTCAATTTCATTTGGCAACCACGTCTTAGACCTTTCAAAATTAATGAAAACGTGAAACCTTACGTTAATTCGATAATAAGAAATGGACCTCTAAATTTTACAAACAAAGACGGAATTGTTCAGTGCATGAAAAACTTTAATTGGAATTACATTGAAGGTTTGACAGATTTAAATATACAGAGAACTCACATTTTATCAGACAAGGCTTCAAAAGAAGAATTTTTTGAAGATTTTCGTAGAACAGCTTTTACAAGTTTCATTCTTTATCTCGATACTTTCAATGACATTTCACAATTGTTTTATCCAAACGGTGATATTTCATCTGAATGCATCAAATTTGCCATTCAAAAAATTGATTTAATACTGAAAATGGAAAATCATGAAGACATTGACACAACAAATATTTTCGACGTTTGTGCAAAATATCCCAAAGATCAAAAGAAAACTTTGACTGATATTCAATTAATTGTAAGTGGTGTGAAAAAGTTCCGAGCGATAGATGAAGATACAATGCTAAAATTGGCTGAAAACATTCATACTTGTGCTGAAAAAATTCTAGAACAATGGCCATACACAAAGTACGATGGATATAGAAATATTTGGATTTTTAAACCTGTTGGTTCATCTAGTGGCCATGGCATTCAAGTGACAAACAAAGAGAATGAAATGAAAAATATTACATTGGGAAGAAACGGCACTAGTGTGAGATATGTTGCTCAAAAATATATCGAACGGCCACTTATTATTCACAAACGAAAATTTGACATGCGATTATATATGTTAACAATGATTAAAGAAAAGCACATTGATATTTGGCTCTATAAAGATTGTTATGTGAAATTTGCAACAAGTCCATTCAATGTCAATTTTTTTCATAAATCAATTCATGTCACAAATTATGCAGTGCAAAAATTTTTCATGAATGAGAAAGACGCAGTTCCAGATGCGCGTGAAAATATGTGGACATTACAGCAGTTGATTGAATATTTTGAAATAACTGGAAAGCCAAGTTTGTGGCAATCACACATTTATCCATCGATCAAAAAAAATCTTCTCGCTGTTATCATACCAAGTT
Source organism: Polypedilum pembai (assembly GCA_014622435.1). Lineage (NCBI taxonomy): Eukaryota > Metazoa > Arthropoda > Insecta > Diptera > Chironomidae > Polypedilum > Polypedilum pembai. Next base: position 56,149 of record JACWBX010004264.1, read on the forward strand.
TTGAAAATACTGAATTGCAGGAGAACAATTTCGAATTGAATGGAATTGATGTTATGGTAAAATTCATAAAAATTTTTAATTTTAAAAAATTTCATAATTTTCATCGCGTAGGTAACATTTGACTATGAGCCAATTTTAATTGAAATAAATTCAGTTCCTGCGCTCTATTTTTCACAAACTGTTCAAGAAATCATTACAAGAAAACTACTTGAAGATGTCATCAAAGTCGTTGTTGATCATTCGAGAGATTCAAGCGCATATACTGGTGATTTTGAATGCATTCATTCTGAGCCAATTCCATGGTATGACAACACTCAAAATTTAGTTATTAATGGTACAAGTATTCATAGAGGAACAACATTCAGAAGAAGCACAGCACCAGCAACTGAATATGTTGCAAGGCCACCAATAAACGTGCGACAAAATACGAAGACAGTCAGTAGATACAGTAACTTCAGTGACCGTTATCTTTACTTAAAATCTGTTTGAATATTTTATTTAAAAAAAAAGTAAATCTTAAAATATCAGCAATTTTTAACATCATCTTCAGCTATCATCTTCATAACTATCAATATCAGTATCATCAGTTCCCTGTAATAAAAATTAAATTTTAATTTTATAAAACATCTATTCAGGTTAATAAATTTTACCTCGTAATTTGAAATTATCATATTTTCACAGCTTGTGCAAGTCAAATATGCTGCGCCACTATTTTGACCTTCGCATTCACATATATGACATGGCTTGATTTTAACATTTGCAATTCGTTTTGCGAAAATATTTGCCAATGTTTTAAATTCATTTGGAACACGATTTCCTGTTGAGAAAATTGATCCTTCAGTCTCAAATGCAAGTGGTGCACATTTTTCAAGTTTCTTTGTAATCTTCGTTTGTGGCCTCGTCTTTTCATCACCAATTAATTTATTTTGATCTCTTTTTTGATAAACTTTTGAATGATCAACACCAAAAGCTCTATTGTTTGTGAACTTTTCAGTTGTAAGAATGTGGAAAATCATGTCATTTTCACGCAGTAATTGGCTTACTGATTTGAAATCAAACTATGAAGAAAGAAAATTTTTAAATGACAATTTAAATATTCATTTCATATAATTATTTACCTTCAATACATTAACTTCACATTCACTGCATAATGAAAGCACAAAAATCTTGATTGCACCAGGTCTGAAAATTAATTCTGAAGCCTTAGTGACAGCAGAAAATACGTCAGTTTCTCTATCAGTATCATTGTAAAATTTAAGATTATTGAAATAAATTTGAATATTTTGAGAATCTGTAAATACGCGACCATTTGAAGTTATTACTCGTGGTTCTGCAAATTCTTTTGATCCACCAAATGAAACTAATGCGAATTGAATGTCATCTAATGAGTTTTGTTTGAATTCAATTGTTAAAGAATTAATCAAGTTTGTCATTAATCTTTTACGCGATGAATCAGCATTGCATGATTTTGCTTCAATTAGAAAAACAATATCAACTGCTGGTTTAATATCTTCATCTTTAAGTTCCACAAAAGTTCCTTCAGTCACATGCGAACCATTTGGTAAATTACAACTACGAAAACAATTTATTAATAAAATTTAGAAATATTGAATCATTTTTTTACTTACTGAATACAAGAATCTGGAATTCTTAATGGAACATTTTGAAATCCACATGCTTCAATGTAAGCAATAGCAGAAGTGCAAGCAGCTTTTTCAACATTTTCAACAGAAATTTGATACCTTGGCAAAGTTCCTAAATTCAGGCATGTGTCATAAAATGATTGCGGATCAACAACGGAGAAGCAGCTAGTGAAATAAGAAGTCTTTTGTTGGAAAAACATTTCACAATATCGATATAAGCCTTCGTAAAATTCATCTTCACTTGAATTTTTTTGCAAGTTTTTGCCTTCATTATTACAACTTCTTTTTGTTGCCCAGCTCTCAATGAATTCATTTTTATCATTTGTGAGTGCATTTTCAGAAGTTGTGAAATCATCGAAATTCTCATTATTCATTGTACCAAGAACACCAGCAATTTTTCCAAAGTACCAACCACTCAACTCAATTATACAAACGTCAAATTCTAAATTGCATTGTATCATAAATCCTTGTTGAGAGTTTATAGTCACAACGTTAACTTCACGAGTGATGTGCAAATTTCCACTTGTTGATGGCAAAATTGTTGTCAATCGATCTCCAACTTTAATTTCCCCTAATGGATTACCAAGCTCGACTTCTACTTTGCTTGTTTTTGATTGAATGAAAAGAGATTTTGACAAGAATTTGTGATTTTTCTCACTAACTGATGATGGTTTGAGAATTATTGTAAAACGTTGATCAACAAAATCATGAGCAAGCAAATATGAACATTGATCGTTTAACATTTGTGAATTTTCACGAATCTCATTAAACTCCGATTCATCTAAATCTAAACTGCTCTTATCAAAAGTTATAATATGACGTGAACCTATCAATAGAGCACGAGATTTAAATGGTGGAATCAAATTTTGTGGCTCATTCATAAACAGTCCGTAGTAAAAGTTGAATGATGAATTTTTACTTGTAAAAAGAAATTCTTGAACATCAACGAAAAACTTGTATTCTGAAATTTCTTCAAATTGTGGTGTTTCATTGAATGCATGCCATGCGATCGGAAGTTTCTGTTCCCACTCAATGATGCCAACATCAGGATCAAAAATAAACTTAGTTTTTGCTTCACGATAGACATCTTCAGTTTCAAGAGCATTTTGCGTTATTCGATTGAGTTTCTTTTTCAAGATCTCAAAAATTACATTTAAACGCCTATCTAATTGAAATTCATTCATTAGCCATTTAATTTTCATTTTAAGCTCATCTAATCGATCAAAATATTCCTTCATAAATTCTGCATTTCTTAAATCTTCCATTGTTGCATAAAATTCGTCAATTATAATTTTTACTTCTTTCCCAAAAGGCATCACTCGAATTATTTTTTCTTTAAGGAATTTTGTCATAAGTCCTGAATATTTCTTAAAATTTGTGAATAAATCATTGTGGCGTAAATCATGATACAAGACATCCAAATCGTGAGTGATGTTTGAGACTTTCATGAAATATGGTGATTCCATAAACTCATTTGTTCGGTTATACATGAAATCTAAATAAAATTTAAAGAGTGAATATTTTGAAATATTCTTCATTTGTTTAAAACTTACCAAAAATTTCAGAACTAATACTCCACAATGTGCTCTCGACATAATGAATTGATCTCAAAATTTGAGGTTCTATATTTTGTAAAACTCTGTTCCAATAAATTGAGAATGTTTGCACAATATTATCCCACATTGTCTCGATTGAATTCACAAATGTTATGTGAAGATTTTTAACAAATCTATCATAGTTTTCTATAACATTGTTCAAAAAAGTTGTCACATAATCCATAAAATTTCCTTGAATGATTTTATTGAAGACATCAATTGAATCTTTGTACGATGATTTCATCTGTAGACAAATAATTTCTTGTTATTGCTATAAATTAAAGAAATTTTAAATTCTCACCATATCAACAATCCAGAGAATTGAGTTCTTAAATGCAGTACTCGATTCACCTAAAACTTCCCACATTTCTTTGAAAATCATTGGAATAGCTTGAATATGATTTGATAATGCCAACTGATCAAGAACATTGAATGTATAATTCATGAAAGATTGAATATAGAAATCATTATTCTGATATGATTCATTCAAAAATTGTTTGAATGCTGATAAATCTTCATCGATATCTTTTAAAGCAGCAAGATCTTCACGAAAATCTGCAGTGTATGAGCTTGATTCATCCCAAATGTCTGACACAATATCTCTGAATTCTGTATAAATTGTTTTTATCCAATAATCCAACTCTTCAGCAACAGCTTGATATCTTCCACCTAAAAATTCTTTTGTATTCGCTTTGATTTCTGCTTTTATTTTTGGTCGCCATAAAAATTTGCTCGTAATTAATCTCGAGTGATTCATTTGAAGGAAGTAAGAAATATCATCAATTCTAATGTCATCATAATCTCTCCATACATTCAGCAAAGCACTTCTTGTGTCTGGAATTGAACCACGAATTCGAAACTTTTGTGTGGCATCTGAAGTTAATTTTACATCGCTGTTGACTATCTTCTTGTTAAGATCAAGAATAAAATTTCCTGCCATATCATACTCAGGACTATCAATGTAAATTCCTTCAATAGAGTATGTTGGGAAATCTGGTTTTATCAAAGTGTATATGTCGATATCTTTATTCGGTGTCTGACGCTAAGGAAATTTAACAATAAATTTTTAAATCAATAGTAAAAAACTTTTGAATTACTTACATAAAATTTAATTTCTTTATTATCTGTATCGATGAAACCTAAGAGATTTAGCTCCATTTCAGGTAAATATCCTCGCTTGTATTTCCCTTCAGTTTCCATTCGGTAATAATTTGATTTCATACCCATAGAACCGTCAAGGAAAATATGAATATCAGATGCTTCATGGTCACCCTTTACATAGATTGTGTAATTTTTATAACCAACATCATCACTGAGATTTTTTATTTCAGAAATAAATTTGGCATGATGATCTGAATCTTCTGTATAATCGACATCAAGCTCAATTTTTGCTATTGTCCTTTTATCTTTATAATAAATTCCTTGAATAGTTACATCCTTTTCAAACTTGGGATGTTTAAGAGCAAGCAAAATTGACTGATGATTTTCATTTGTTGCGTCAGTTTTATCATGCCATTGGAATTTTCCTTCAACTGATTTTTCTTCACCTTCTCCTTCTGAAGTTTCACTTTCTTCGTCGTCACTTGGTTTCGATTCTTTTTTATTCCACCACAAATTAACATCGGCATCTAATGCTTTAGAATTGAGTTCATAATTTCCACCAATTTTAATTTTCCTTCCTGGATATTCTAATTGAAATTTCAAGTCTTGTCCATCTATTTCACTTGTGGTTAAATTAGAAAATTTAAAATTATAGCCTAACCAAATATTATCGGCTAATTCAATTTTAGAGCTTTGATATGTGTGTTCATTAATTGACTCATAATTAGAAATCCATGAAATAGTTCTATTTGGATGAAATGCAATAAATTTGTATTTTTGCTTAGCATCTTTAATCTCAACTGTAAATTCGCTTGTAATATTAAATCGATTATCTTTGCTCAAATCAAATAATTCAAGATGCTTTAAGCTCTACAATGAAAAACAAAATTAACTATTTAAATATTTACTCATTACATAAAATATTCATCACTCACAAAATCGAAATTCTCGCTTGGATTTTTGTTTTTCTCATGCGTATAATAAATGCCGAGCGGTCTAATTTGATTCTCTAAGTTCAAATCGATAATTTCCTTCTGGTGGTTGTTTGAAAATTTTTCAATTTTAGACGTGTAATGACTGGTCAAAACGTTTGTTCCATTATATTCAACCGAAGCGTCACCAGTTGTTATCAAGGTTTTTTCCTATAGTTTAGTTAATTTTTAATAAACACTTTTGAGAACGAAATGTTACTTACCTCAAGTCCATAAATAATTTGTATATTGTGTTTTGTTTGAAGAGGAATTTCAGCCTTAATTGTTCCTTTCCATTCTTTATGATTTTTTGTGTCAACGAAATTGCTCTTACTATCAATGAGTGCAAAATTATCAGGCCATGTGGCTTTAATATATTTCGTTGCTTCCTCATCATGACTATCGAAATCAAAATTTACATTGAACCAAGTCATGTTAAAGATTGGCAATGATGAATTTAGTGTGCCTTTAGCATTTTGCATATCTGCAAATGCAATATCAGCAATCACAACTTCCTTCGATTCAGGATAATTGATATCAGCATGTACGATGCTAAAAATATCTTGATTATGATGATTGACATTCACAATCAGCGTCTTTTCATTCGGAATTGATGGAGTGTCCAATTGCCATTTATAGAAAGTTTTGCTGTCTTTTGCTTCAATTTTAAATTCACTTCCAATTACATTGTTCTTCATAGCATTACCCCATTGAATGTTGATTAAATTATTGACATTTTTTGATGATTCAATCACGCCTTTGGCTTTCAATTTCGCACTCATTTCTTGGTTTGTATAAGTGATGAACAAATCATTGCTCGACTTTTCAACAAACTTTGGTATAATGTGAGTGCCTTTATAGCGTGCCTCAATTTTATGAGTACTTTCAACTGGCTTTGGAAGGCTCAAGTCATAAATGATTGAAAAATCTGGTGAGTTTTTGGCATCATTTGATGAAATTTTTGCTTTTGTATTAAGTCTGTAAGGAAATAAATTGAAATTAAATCAGAATAAAAGTTAAAAACTTTTCGACTTACTTCCAAATTGAATTGATATCAATGTTAAATAGAACATCAGTCGGAGCTTTAATTGGATTTGAGTAAGCAATTTCAGTGTGGAAATTTTTCTTTGCATCTTTTGAATCGACATCGACCTTGAACAAATATTCCTGCTTCTGCCATTTCCATACACATTTACTTTCACCCACGTGCTTCGAAATCGCATAAAAAAGATTTGCATCGCCATAATTATTGTTCAAATTGATTAGAGAGGAAATATTGACTCTATCAATATTATAATTAATCCATGGTGTAATCATTTCGAATGATGCCTCATATTGAGTTTTGCTATGTGGTGAAAGCATTGTCGATAACATCAACTCTTTCAACTCCTCTCGCGATGACATTATTTTGATATTATATGCCCAATCAAGGAGGTCTTGAACATAAAGTTCACTCTCAAAATTAACAAATTCATTATTTCTCAATACTTTTGCTTTAATAGATCTCTTGAATTCTTCAAATGCTAAATTATAGCTAATGATTGCATCTCCTCTGTCGGTTTTTATTACAATTTCAGCTTGTGCTGGTAAATTCTTTTGTAACACAACGTCACCTTCAAAATTATGAGGAGCAGTATTTCTGAAAAGTTTTCCTTTAGTTTTGTAAACACCTGGCTGACTGCTTTCTATTAAATCACCAATGAAATTCACTTGAGAAAGTTCATCGAAAGGCGTCAAAATTTCTCCACTAAATGAATTTCCATCTCTATTTATTATAAACTTGATGTCATTAGACGAAGCATCAACATCAAAGTAATTAATTTGAATATCAAATTTCGATTTCACGCCCTCTGAGATATAAACTGAGGTGTTAAATTTTTCAATTGGAAAAATATTTGACGCTATAGCCAAGTGCCCATCGATTACATGATTGGGATCTAATCGATAAATCAAATCAGCATCAAATTTATTTTCTTTTCCATCATCGATCATCAGAAAACCGAGATTTATTTCATTTTCTTTTTTGTCAGTAGTTTTCTGTAGATATGTATTAAAGACATATTGATTGATAACAGGTGAATTTAATTGTACATTAAAACCAGCATTTAGGTTTTTATTATCATTCTGTAAACAAATAAATAATTTTGGAATTAATGAAATTTAAATTAACAAAATATTTACTCACGTTGAAAAATCCTGATAAATCTAGGTGCGTATTAAATCCATCAAGAGAAAAGTTTGCTTGACTCACTCTTCCTCCCTTTGCAAATTCAAGTCTTGATCGGACATTAATTCTTGTTGTGTTCATTAATGGATATAAAATAATTAATGATACATCGTGTATTTTAGATAGTGAAGACTTGGGAAGATCATAGTTTAATTTAAAGCCATAATTTTTCCATTTCAATTGACTCCTTATGCCTACATCAAATCTTGCCGTCAATCCCTCATCAAAAGGCACTTTTAGTTTCAGATTTGAATGTATTGATCCATATTCGGGAAAAGGTGTATCGATTTTCAAACGATTCATGAAATCAGTAGTGTTTGATTTAGCAATAAATTTGTTTGACAATGTGACAATGCCTTTGGGAATGTTTATAATTGCATTAGCATGGTACGTGTCTTTAATTAGTTGTACCTCATAAGTGCCGGTTATTGGACTCCATATAATTGTACAAACTTCAAAATTACCAGCAATGCTGTACAATTTTTCCAAATCAATATCAATTAACTCATCATTATACTCATTGCTGTCAAGGTCATCGATGGTGTTTATTTCCTCTCGAATATATGTCGCCTTCTGTAAACCAAGCTGTGCAATGAGCTGTTTCTTTGGTTCACCAAATCCTTTCAATCCTATCTTATATCTTCCAATTTTAAATGAACCTTCAATATCAAAATTTTGAAAGTCGCTCGCAATGAAGCGACAAATCAATCCATTCTGTTCAAAATTCTGTAGAGGTGTGAAAACTTGATAGGAATATTCAAAATCATTAATTTCTTTGTAATGAGAAATTCTTTTGAAACCTATATTGATTTTATTCCAACCACCTTCTAAATGCATAACGCTCTCTTTAATTTTTCCAATTGCCAAAATTCTCTCAAACGCAGGTTGTGGTGTTGCAGCATAAAATTTAATGTCGAAATCGGTGATGGACTGGAAATCAAAAAGAAGTTCAATGCCGAGCGATTTATTAAATGTCTGCAGGTCAGCAATCAAATATTTTTTATGTTCAATTATTCCAAATTTGCCAAGAAGTGAAGGAAAAGTTTCAATTGGGGTGGAAATATTGAAAGAAATCATATTATCCAAAATTTTTTTCATATATCCTTCAATGGCAAATGAATACAGTCGCGCATCAATATCCATGTCAATGACACCATACAATTCTCGCTCTGTTGTCAATGAGAATTTCGTAACAAGTGCGCCTGATGTATAATTTTCAAAAGGGCTTATAAATTGAACAGTTCCTGAGATATTTTTATACATTGAGTCAAATGTTCGCTTCCAAGATGATTTTACAGAAAAAGTTCTAAAATCTCCTCCTGCAATGAAATTTTTATGTTTGAAGAGCATATCAGAGTCTAAATCATTTGCCGTTTGATTGTATTTGAAGTGAGCAAAAACGATAGGAATGTCTTTGATTGTGCTTTGTATTGAACCACGCAAATCACTTGAAATTTCCTTTTCACTCAGAAGATAATCTACAAAAAAGTCCATGGCAATGCTTTGTGTTTCAGCCCATACGGTAGCAAAATTTATTGAATACAAATTGTTGTGTTGATAAATACTGGCATTGATTCTATTATTTTTCCAACCAGGAAACGGAGTATCTATTTTGAAAATTGCCCAAAGCTTTTTGTAATCTTGAAATTCTGTGCCAACTGAATAGCTACCATCGATACTTTCATCAGCACTCCATGATATTTTTGTTTTGGCAGTGTATGGTCCTTCGTTTGAGATTATGATATCGCCATTAATTGTTCTGTCAGGATAACTCATTAAAACATTTCCTGTGTAAACTTTAACTCGAGGACTGTCGACATCATAACTTAATATTAACTTTTGTGTAGGATCTCTATTTGCGTCCCATTTGAATTCAACACCAGCGTGTTTACTGAAAGTTTTCGCTAATCCCCACAATTCTATGTGAATATCTCTCAAGCGATCTAAATGAATTTCAATTTTTGTTCTCCCAATGTCTTTTGAACTTGAATTCGATTTTAATGAAAATCGCTTATCAGACCAGTTCAGTTCAGTTTTAAAAATTAATATCAGTGGCTCCGGTTCTAGAGATTCAAGCAAAAATGAATAATTTGTTTCATTGTAGTCAGTCTTAACATCAATTTTCATTTCACGTAGATCTCTTGAGTAACGCAGCATTAAATTAACATCTTTAAACATGTTGCTGCTTACAGTTGCTTTGACTTTGTAAAATCTCTTTACATTTGATGTACGATCTTGATATGTACCAGCAATTTTTACAGTTTCATCACCAAACCATTTTCCCTTAACATCAATCTGTAAGATTTTTTTAGAAATCAGTAAACAATAAAAACATCATTTTTCTTACCAAATAATCTTTTCTCATTCTTTCTTGAATCATTATATTAGCAGAACATGAGCCCATATCAGGAGCAGTTAATAAAAACGTTGCATCAAAGCCAAAAAGATTTCCTTTGGGAATAAAAATTGAAGTTTTTAAGAAAACTTCTTGATTTGGACTATAACGAACAATGACCGATACAGTATGTTCAGTACCATTCTTGTACAAGGCATCATATTTGACATAAAATTTCAAATCAACATTGTTCAATGGTCGAGTAATTTCAATTGCAAATGTCATATCTGAACTTCTTGTTCCATCAGAGTTCTTTGCTAAGCTAATTTTTGTCGAGAGTGTATGTAATGGATTCTAAATGAGATTAAATGAATTAGTAAAATTTTCGTAAAATGAGTCATAAATTACCATTAAATCTGGTGCATTGTTATAATCAATTCGAAGTTCAGCGTGACCAGTTCTTGAAGAAATGAATGAAGCATTTGAATAGAAATTGTAATTAGAATAAGATGATGATTCAAAGCTAAGAATGGCAATATAATTTTCAAGTCTCTGACTTCGATTAGCTAGTTCAAGATTGATGTCTACAGTTTCTTCCTTTTGCCCTGAGAACTGTTATCAAAAAATTAAAATTCATATAAAATATCAATATTTCATCTAAATTTACTCACTTTATAAAGCGAAGTAGCTTTGAGTCTCGTTGATGTGTCTGTAATTGCTAAAGTTCCATTTATTCGCGAGAGCATTTTTTTAGTTTCAAAATTCAAATCATAATTGTATTGACGAATATCATTCTTATCCATGATTCTAATTTCTCCTTTCATACCCGCTACATTTTGATCTTGAATGGTCAACAAAAATTGAGGTCGTGCGATTTGCACTGATTTTGATACAATCTCTTTTTTCAAACTCATTTCTAATTTTAGATTTGTCTTTTCATTTTGAATTACCAAAACATCCAAAGATTTCAGCTCAATTGAATTTTTGATAAATCCTAAAATTTTTTGATTCTTCTCGCCATTGATTAAGTTCATTGTTAAATTGTAATCTGTTGGATTAGTCAATAAGATTGCAGAAAGTTTTCTTTGAATTTTTGAATTTGGTGTTTCAAAAATTATCGATCCTTCAGATTGTTCTTTGCCTGGTTTCCAATTGTAGTCAAATGTGAATGTTTTTGCACTGACATCAGCTTTATCAAGATGAATGTCAAAGCCAATTGGACCACTCAGAATTAAACTTGGATAAATTTTTGATTGGTCACTCACATCCGGTAGAGTGTAATTGACACAAACTTTCAATCCAAGTGTTTCATCTATTGTAGGCCACGTGCATGTTGTGTTTTCAAATCTATTTGTTATGCCATACATAAAGGCCTCTTTGTCTTCAATTTTACTAATCAACTGAGTTCGAATGCTGAAAATATCATTACGGTCTTGTGGTAATTTCATTTTGAGTGATGCATGTTTGTAATCTTTAACTTTCAAATCAGTCTCGAGAGCATAGTTTGAGTAAATGTTAGATTTAAACTTCACCTCTGTCGATGCATAAAATAAATCCATTTGCATTGCAGAATTGATTTCAATCGATAGACTTGGTCGAAGTTTTCCACTAAAATCTAAAGATTTTGTCTCCCAAACATTTTTATTATTGATCGAGGCATAATAGCTGATGTCCAAGGAGTATGCACCAAAAGCATTTAAAACTAATGGAAAACCAGTTGATGATGGCACAGTATAAGCGACATCAACTAATGTACCACTATCGACAAAAACTTCTTCATTCTTTGAAAAAATATTTTTAACTTGCTCGATTGGAATGAGCTTTTTGATAATATTACTCAGCTCGTCAAGACCATCAAATTGATAAAAGTTTATATCATTTCCGAAGATTTTGTGCTCAAAATAACCAGTTGGTTTTTCAAAATTATATTTTGGCTGATATGCAAAATCTCCTATCATTTGGTTGTTTGCAGAACGTCTTGGTCGAAGCAAAGATGTTAGAAAGTCTAAACGAAATTTTGGAAAAATTTATATAATATAGAGATAAGTTATTAGATATTATACCTTCATCAATATTAAAAACATTTTTAATTTTCTCAAAAAAGTATCGAAAATGTTCTAATAATCTAGCAAAATTCAGTGGTCCATCCAATCCAATAATTGATTCAACATATTTTTCTAGTCCAAGCATTCGTACATTAAATTCAAGTGCATTCATTGAACCGCCAAACAAATTGATTGTGCCATTGAATGAAAATGATCGTGGAATGTATGAATCTGTGCCGAAAATTACATTCGATTCGCCACTCATGCCGAAATTATATTCTTCAAAAAATAAACTATGCTCATAGTTCTTTGAATATTTGCGGAAATCCATTCGAAATTTATCATCAATTTTTGTATCATCAACTGTAACAACAAGAGAGTAAATATGTTATGATTAAAATAAACTTGCAATGTCACTTACCTAACAATGCTTGTATTTCAATTTTCAATGGCGATGATGTTTTCGCTAAATTTTTCAAGTGTGAAAAAACAAATGAGCCGACCTGATTGACACGCTCTTTGGGCAAAAAAGATTTAATGTCTTTAATAGTCAGATATGATGGACATTTCATGAGCTGCAAATATGATGAAATTCGGACTTCAACTGATTGCGTAAAGTTTTGATAAATGTCGACAAAATAATCTCGAGTTGTCTCACAATTTGTTTTTCTGAACATTTGTATGACTTGCAATTTTACGTCATCATCATAAGACTCGTCAACAATTATTGCTTTCATTTCTTTTTCGAGCTCCTTCGACATCATGCCAATATTACCCAAACCTTTCATCGCAACTATCAATTTTCTATAAATTTCCTTCTTCTTTAAATCACTAGCAATATTATGTGTCACAATTCCTTCAAGATACTTGACAATATTATTAATAATCGTCTTATCTTTGCAGTCGACATTATTTCTACAGTACGTGTGAACGACAGATGATGGAATCAAAATATACATTGGCTGAGGATCTACTTCATAATATTGAATGAGACTGAACATTGTCTCAATAATATTTTCATCCGGACGTGGCAAATAAAACATTGAAAGCATCCACGATTCTTTGATTTCCTGTGTCAACTCTTTAGACTTTATCTTTCCCATCAATAAATCTTTCATTAATTCAATTGATGCGCTGCTACCGATATAAGGCAAACTTTCGAGAACATGTTTTCGTCCATTTTTGCAAATTCCACCTGCACGTGTGAGCAATATATTCAAGCTATTTGTAGATAATTGCTTTGTGGTAGATAAAAACTTGAGAAATTTATCAGGAAATTCTCGTTGAATGTTGGGAAAACCAAGTGCACACATTTGTTTCAAAAATTCGCGTGACAACTTTATATCATTGTGCACTGGTTTTGGTGAGAATGAATGATCATAAAGTAATGATTTACGAAGCTCAATATAAATATCTGTAGGAAAATAAATATCATGTTTTACAACGCAAACGACATAAAATTAATTTTCCACTTACCACCACTATTGTCAGTTTCATTTCTCTCAGCAATTAATTTCAGTCTCATGTAGCTTTTCGATACCGCACCATTTTTTTCATTAGAAAACGGTATAAGGACATGACGTTCGTGACATTCAATATTATTGTAGACATAATTGTCTATCGAGAGCTAAGTAAACAAAAATTGACATGAATAGTTAGAATAAATTAAAAACAGAGTTGTTTCGTCAAAATTCGACGATTTTCTAGAAAACTGGCTGTAAATTTTTATAAAAAAAAACATTATTTCAAATTTCTTTTGTCAGTTATTCAAGTAATAAATAGCTTTAAAACAAGTATAACATAACTTTGCACAAATTGTTAAGAAAATTGACGATACAACTCTGATTAAAACATATGTATTAAATTACTTGACAATAACTCGATGAATTGTAAATTGGCCACCAAGATATACCGCTCTGTAAAAAGAATAGAAATGTGGGTAAATAAACAATTTTTCCATCAAGCAAATAAACTTTGTTTTTCAACAAAGATTGAAGAACATAATGCATACCTTTCCGAACTCATAAGGTGTCGTTTGAATAATTGATTTGAATTTATTTCGATTGTGGCATGAGGAAATGTCTTTAGTTTTGTTAATCACGATGCTCGTGTCGACCGACCCAATGAATTGATAATTGACATTGCATTTGCCTGACACGTCAGTCTCAGTTGATTTATGATCCAAGTCAAGACGAAACATTGTGTTTTGAAGTGCTGAAAGAATTCCACGTTTGAAATTTGTTACCCACACCTGTTCATCATTTTCGGGGCAAATTTCTTGAATCAAACCATCGCGAAAGTCAAATCTAAGCATCATCATTTCAACATCTTTGCTAAATTGAGAAGATCGCTGATGCAGCACTTTTTCTAAATTTTCTTCTTCCTCTTTAATACTCGCTTTTCTTGCATCCTCTTCTGAATCTTCCTCATACTCATAATCACCTCCTAGTGCTTTATTTTCAACCTTGACAGTAACATTGTGATACTTTAATTGTGCTGACGACACTTTAAGCTGACCCTGGCATTTCGATGGAAACGATAAATCAACTAATGCACTAATATGCAACTCAGATTCAGGGTCATTATCATCGGTTCCATCAAAGTGAGTTTTAAATGATGATTCATATAAGTATGTATAAACAACGTTCGGAAGATAACGAAATTTCTCATTATCACTATCAATTTCGCATGTCGGAATACCACAAAAAGCTGGATTTTTGAGTGGATCTAAATCAACAAAAAGTTCACTTTCGAGTTCATTAATTGTGACAAATTTTTGTTTACTACTCACTTATCGCTTCTGCTTTGACACCGCTATGGCTCATAAGAATTATTATCACATAAAGTGTGACTGACAACGCTTTCAATTTGTTTGAGATAAGACTCGACATCTTTCTCATTTTTTGCTCAATGATTTCTTATTATATTTATTTATTTTTGTCTCATTTGAACTCAAAATTATTTTTACAATAATCTATCTTTAATTACTCATCATAAAAGAATGTTTCACTTCTGAGAAAAGATTTTTTTTTTATTTTCAATCTTATCTCCAATACACAAAATGATTTTTCAATGTCTTTTCTTCTTTTTCTTTCTTTCTCTTTCTGTATGTCTTATGCAGCTGTTTCTTTCTTTATGAATATTTTAAATTTTTTCATCAATCAATAAATTTTTCCAGATTTTTACATAGTATTGAGAAGAAACTTAAATGTTTTTTGATAAATGACTGAATTTTCAAGATTGATTTTCTTTCAGCTATTTTTCATCATACTTTTTAATTTTCTCCGCTTCACATTTCATTCACTGTTAAAAAAATATTTATTTCAACAAATTTACAAAGTAATTTTTTAAAAAACATCTAATGATCCTTATCACACAATTTCTTCTCAAAAAAATAATTCTCCATAACTCAACCGATTTCTTTTTCAATTTTTCACTGATTCACAAAAAATTTCAACTCACGCTTTAGCAAAAACACATGAAATCTTGGTCACTCTACACTTTGTGCTACTTTTTCGAATCCTTTTTGCAGGATTTTTATGAAAATTAGGAAAATTGATGGAATGTGCTTTTCCTGCATCCGAACAGCACCAAATGAGAGAGCAAAGTGAATAATTTGAGTAAAAATGCTCAAAAACTTCTCCTTATCAGTACTTTGACTGCTCTTAAGGTCAGAGGGCAAGAAAGCTTTTGAGTTGTCGCATTACGAGTTTCTATAAGATTTATTTAGTAAAATGATGATCAATCAGACAACTCACAAAATATTTTACTAATCATTGCTGCTGAATAAAGCTGAAATAAAAAGTAATGTAAAGCCACATTTTCTTAATTAGGTTTTTTTTTATTTTTTCATCTTTTGGTTTAGCAATCTTTATATCCAAAATGAATTAAATTTACATAATTATTGCCAATGGCAACAGTTAGCTCCTACTAAGCTCCATATTCATATTATTTTTTCCCAGTTTTTCTATAAGTAACTAAAGGGATTTAATTAATTTAAAATATTTAATTTTGAATCTAAAATTTTGCATCAAAACTATTAAATTAAGTAAATTAAATTTTTTAAAAATATAAATTCAAAGTTGCAAAATTAAATTTAAAAAAAAAATTTCTACACACAATAAACCCTAATTGCGTTTTTCAAACTAATATTTCTTTATCACAGGATGTTGATACACCGGGAAAAAGGAGATATTTATTTTTTTTTAATTTCTACCTTAAATTAATGCACTTTCACAATAATCTTTTTCAAGATGTTCGACCAATCATGAGATTAATTAATATCATTTGAATAGCTTGTATCTGAAGATCAATCAATTTTAAATAATTTTTTTTCAACAGAGCATTCAAAATTGTAGGTAATGAATAAATAAACTGTTGCATAAAAATTCTGCATTTTAAAATCATCAGAAAGTATGGAAACCTAAATATTCTAATTATGTGCAAAAGTTTTTTATAATCTGTCTTCATTTTCTTTTTTTTAATTAAAAGCTTTGGTATGAAGTGTTTTGGATATATGTGTTTAATTTACGATACTATTTGAAATCTATTATGCTAATGCTATTGTTGAAGTTTGCTATTTATCGCCGTTAAAATTTTTAAATTTGTGCAAATAAGTAAATTATGAGAAAGAAACAAATTTGTGCATTATTAACAGCATTTTTAAATGCTTTTTTACATTGTGTATATATCAATTTGTTATATTCAATAAAAAATCTCAAAATTAGGCAAATATTGTAATTACGAACTAAGACTTAAAATGAAATTCATCACTTACACTCGAACATCATGAATAGTTTTTTATTCAAAGAAGAGACAAAAAGAAATTGATTGAATGAGAATATTTTATGTTTTATCTATATTTGAGGCAATTCATCATATGGTTGGGTATATTTTTAAAAGCACAAGTATTAGAGTGGGAAAATTTTTTAAAAAATTCTTTAGATTTCTACGTTAGATAAGTCTGTTGAATAAGTTTAAAATTCTCAATTTTTCTTCTTCTATCATTCTTTTTTTACACCTTACAACATAAAAGAATCTTTCAGATTTTTAAAAAATCTGCTTCACTTTTTTCACAATGGCAATTTTTGGTTTAGATAATTTAAGTTGAATCAAGAGATATTTTTTGAGTTGTTAGTTGTATACAAAGAGCAACATAAACTTCTAGGAAGTTTTCATTTAAATTTTAATGTTTTGCTTACTTTGTTATAAGGAATCTACCTAAGAAGGAATGAAAAGGAATCAAAAGTAATTTTGAGCTAATGAGAGTGAGCCCAAAATGCTAATAACTTAGATTTTCCATCTTTACTAACAGTCGCTTTTACACCTGTATAAAGGAAGGAAGTAATTAATTGAAATTTTATAAATATTTAATTTAACTCACCAGTAGATGGAGAATAATGACTAACTCCCATCTCATCTAAGAATTTCATAAGTGCATGCATATTAGTCTTTGATCCAAACAATACATCATTTGAAATTTGAATCATTGGTGCCTTTTTCTTTGTAGTTTGAGTGTGCCAAACATAAACTTCAGTACAATCTTTTGCTTTTGGTTCAATTTCATTAATCTTCAGTTCAATGCTTTTCAAAAAAGCGTCTTCTTCATATCCAGCCTTGAACGGCATTGTAGAATTAGGAAACTTGGCCATATAATTTAAATTCACAGCAAAACCTGTTGGACAAAGAACAAAAAAAAAATGAAAGTGTGAATAGATAAAATATAATAAAGCGCGTGTAAACAAGTTTTTCAGAAGGGCATAGTTCAATATTTGTTTTTATATGCGAGCTTTTGCTTCCCCCCCCTGCCATATCAACAGGAAATTTTCGCTTTGCAGGCCAAGAGTCGAAGAATGCTACCACTTTACCCTGTATATGAATATATAGAGAATGAATGAATAGAACGCTCATTTTAAATCAACACAAATTATTAATGAGCAGTTATTAATGTTTTTTTTTCTTCTTTTTCCTTACATTTTCTACAATAGGAGACGATATGGAATATTCGCCGATGAGACCAACAGGAAACATTGAGACACGTTGCGTGTAGCGAATCTCGGAAAATAGTCGTAAGTCAAATGTATTATCATCATCGCCGAAATAAAGAACACCTTCTTTGATATTGTTGTATTTAATCCATGCCAGAGCTGCTCTTCTATTTGAAACACCACGGGGTATTGTCTTCTGCGATCGATAAATGCTAGGCATAGGTGATGACAAAAGTATATATGGGATACCTGTATTGTATAAATTAATTTAAGTTTGCAATGTCGTTGCATAGACAATTTTGAGTAAAGAAGAAAAATAACAAAATAGGGTGTGTAAATTACAGTCCTATTAAACATTAATGTTGACTCATTTTTACCGAAATTATCAAGTAGCTTATCCAGGCGGGAGTTACACGTTTCAGAATCGTCAGCTACTATCCAAAATAAATTTTGTACATGCATGAGCGTCTGGCCTAGGCGAGTCAATTCGGCAATTTGTTCTCGTCTACAACAATGACAATAACACATTGAATATTAGTTTTTTTTCATTACTTTCATTGTTTTTCGGCAGTTATTTTTATGACAAATTTATTTTACTGCGTGTATGTATGTCTTACCGCGGATAAGTTGGTGTTACGAAATAAATTGTTGGAATTTGTTTCTCTTTATGACTAGAAGCAGTTGTTGTCGAACTTGTCGTAGTTGATGTCGTAGTTGCAGAAGATGTTGGCGATGTTAAAATTGAAGATGGAATGGGTATCGAATCACTGCCACTCATTTGAACAAAAGCTCGTCTATCATGTCTATTTTCTTTACAAATTGTTAGTGTATCATTTTCTATTACAGACACAAATTCTTTATTTATCTCCTCTGTAAATATATAACAAAAAAAATAGTCATTGAATATGATAATAATGAAATAAAATTACGGACAATTAATTATTCATGAAGATGAATGACGAGAGAGAGAAAAAAAATATTGCAATTTGAACAATATGAATTTTATTTATGTAAACTCTGAGTGAGAAAGAGATCTATGTGCATATTCATTAATAAAAATGACAAATTTTATATTTTCCTCAAGCATTGCATTCATATAGAAAAATTTTACCCGCATTTTAACTAACTGAATAAATAAATGATAGTGACATGAAAATTATAGAATTTTTTTTCATTATTAAATTTAGATATATAAAGCATAAAATAGAGTTTAAAGTGCCTGGTTTTAGCAAAGGTAGAAAATGCGCTAATATTTTGAATAGCACCAATAGCAGCAGCACGAATGAAAATAATTTTTTCTTTGCTTCAATTTTTCTCTAATTGCTAACATTGATTGTGTAAGATTTAAGTACTCACCGGAAGCATAAGTAGCATAAAGATAAAGCAAAAAGCCAAAACACAGGAGCATGATAAAAAACTTCCTTGGATGAAACAACATTAAAAGTGATTTCTTGCTGTTGTTGTGATTTTTTATTAAAGAGACTTTCATTGTACGAAAAATTCTCTTTTTTTGCCTACTATTTTATTTCTTGAATTGAAAAAGGGATATAACTTTGTTATTTCACGGAAATATTAAGAACATTCACAACTATCTATTTATGCACAACTTCATTGAGATTCATTGTTGTTTAAGACTTTTTAATAAGAATTGCATTTTTCAAATTAAAATGATAAAAAAGATTGCACACTAAACTTCTTTTGCTTTTGCTTCTATACGAACTAGACTTTTTGAACTGATCTTAAAATTTGCTCTATGCAGGGCAGACAACTACAATTAACTTTGTTTATACTTATCGTATAGATAATTTAGTGAAAAATTAATTTTAGTCGATTAAATTAGACAAATAACAGATATGGGAAGATCTAGATCACGAAGTAAATCGCCTAGACGTAAACACAAAAGTAAGAAACATAAGTCGAGACGAGATAGAGAATATTCAAGGTAAAAAATTGAAAAGCACCAAAAATATTCAAAATAACGCAAAAAAAAAATTTTTTTTGCAGTTCCAGAAGAAGGTCATATTCAAGTGATAGTGATAGCGATGATTCTATTCACCGTCATAGTCGTAATAATAAAAGATCCAGAAAACTTGATGAGGTTGAAAGATTGGCTGAAATTGAAAAATTAAGAAAGCAAAGGGAAATCGAAGAAAAAGTGAGTTAGATATTCTGGATCTTTGAATTTCATACATAAACTTAATTTCTTTTAGATTGTTGAAGAGGAAGCACAAAGACGAATTGAATTACTAATAAAGAAACGTGTAGATACGTTATTAGAGTCAAGAAAACAAGAAATAGAGAATGAGATTAAGCAAAGAGTAAGGGAATATAGTGAAATGTCAAAAAATTCGTTACTCATGTTTGTCTTCTATAGGTTGAAGCAGCAAAACAACAAATGGAAAAAGAACTCATGAAAGAACTCGAAAAAATGCGAGAACAAAAATTAAATGAGGAAAGGAAAAGAGAGGTATGTATTGGACTGATACAGATCCTAGTTTTGAAATATTACAACTGCAGTTAGTTCAATTCTTCTGTTCACACACATATCAAAAAAAAGAACATATTTATAATCGCTTGATATTAGGAATGGATGATGATGAACATTCAGCAGCATTTGTCATTAATCCCAGTCTCGAGTAATGTTCAAAGGGCTTTTTATTTAATCCTTATTTCTTCTACTATCACCAGAAAACTTCTTTTTATTTTTTAACACAATTTAACTATACACGCACACACTATTTTTATAATATCTTCAATTTTTTTTTAAAATTATAATTTCATTTTTTGTCGAGAATGTTATATTTAACTTTTTTGCATTGTTAATTCTTGAAGAGTGTGATAAGCTAAAAAAAATTTGAAAGACGAAAGGTGATGAGGAAGTATGATTGAGAATGAATGAACAGCTTTTTGTATGTGTTCAGTAGTAGTGCTACAAGAAGAAAAATTTAAAGTACAATGAAGAAGAAATTGGCTATGAAATTTATGCAATTGTTCGAAATAAAAAAAATATATCTATAAAAGATGACATGAGACATGATGGATTGGAAGAGAGAAAGAGAGAGAATTGAGATTCCTTCAGTAGCGAATAACTGTATTCGGTAAATTTTCATAGCATCATATTCAATTCTAAACAGGTATTCGTTATATTTTAAGTAGTAATACATTATTTTTTTCATTATCCCTTTTCAAGAAATAATACATATATTGGCATAAATTTTTTTGTTAATAATAATTCCTAATGTAGTCATGTAGCAATACATAAATAGAAATGACATTCTTTTTACCTATGTACTTTTTATATGCTTATTTTTGTTTGTTATTACTATTATAATTGTGTAACTTAATGTAAATGTAAATTTTTTAATAGCTAAGGAAAAGTGATGAATTCCTTTTTATATAAATCTCTTTATTGTCTATATATAATAAGTGAACACACGAAATCTTTTTTGTAACAAATGCTATCAAAAAAGAAAAGAACTTTATAAGCAAACTTATTTTTTTACAATTACAAAAAAAGAAAAAAACTAATAAAAACTTATTTTTTTCAGTTTATTATTATAGAGAAAAACATAACTGATTACTTAATTATGTAAAGTCCAGAAATCTATTTAGCAGTTTTATGAGAGAAAAATCATAAAATTCTTTTTAAAAAATTCATTGATAAACATTTTTTCACTCATTTTTGATGTATATTAATATTGCGATCGAAATTTTTATAGGAAGAAGAAAAGAAGAAAAGAGAAGAACTTGAACAAATTCTTGCGGAAAATAATAAAAAGATTGAAGAAGCTCAAAGAAAATTGGTTAGTATTAATTTTACAAAATTTACTATGAATAAATATCTCATAATATTATTTAAATTCTTATATACAGGCTGAAGAAAGATTACAAATGATAGAAGAACAGAGAAAAATGGACGAAGAAAAACAGAAAATTAAAAGGCAACAAGAAAAACAACAGCGAGCTGAACAAAAAATGATTCTGGGAAAAGGTAATTCGCGTCCAAAATTATCGTTTAGCATTAAACCGGGACTTTCGTAAATTAATTTCGTGACTTTCCATTTTTGAAGACTTTCTAAAAAGATAATCTTTTTCAACTTCTCATTATTATTTTTACATGATAAGAATAAAGTCACATTTAAATGCTTGAAACAGTTTCAATAATGTTCCCTGTTCAGGATTTTTTCTTAATAAAATTTAGACTTGATTAAACGCTAAAAATTGGGTTTCCATTCTATATATTCATGTCTATTGGAATTTCAGGAATAGTTGATAGTTTTTGATGATACACATAGTTTTGAGTGTTTTGTGCTCAACATTAAATATTGAATGCTTTATGCTCAGCACTAAGTGTTAAATGTTTTATGCGATTCTTAAAAACCATGCAATATGCAGTTTTCGAGAAAAATCTCTAGAATTAAAATATTTGTTTCAATTTTGACATAAAATACGTCTTATGAGAACTTCAACTTTAATAATTTTATATTTGAAGAAAAATTACAACAGCAAATTTTCAAAATTTCTCTTTTGATATTTATCTATCTGAAAAATAGTTAATACTGCTTTGAATACTTTGAAAAATAATATTCAGAAAATTGTTTTAGAATCTTTATTTAAGAACTTTAGATAGTTATTGAACTTTGTTATTAAGACTTGTTAATGCATATAATCATCAAATTATATTTGAAAACTGTTTCATTATTTTTAGATTTTTGTTAGAAAAGTGTTTTAGAATGAAATGTTTAGTGACGATAACATTTAATGCAATTCCAGACAATAGAAAACAAAATGATGCCGATGATGATTCCAGTTATAAGAAATGCTCCTTTTTCAATGTGTGTTTCGAAAAAAGAAGGTTCTTCACATTCCTTCATAGCCTTATCGATACATTCCTGAAATTCATTAGTGAACTTGTCTTTATCAAGGAGCAAATCAGCTGTTTCAAATTTTTCCATAAATTCATTGTGACGAAGTTTTTCTATAATGCAGTTTACTTTCTCTGTTTGATTTTGAAAGTAAGCACTCAATATATTTTTGAAAGTTAAATATTTATCGTCTGGAAGAAAAATATATAAAACCATACAAATTAAAGAAAACTAATAACTACCTACTTATAGTTTTTGTATCCATGTTGTTAAATTTTTCCATGATCAATCTAAGATAAAAAATTAATTTTAATAAAATATCTTATTTTTCTCAAGTTATCTATTTTCAAACATCTTCTCTATAAAAAGAATTAATTATTCTTACAATTTATTAGTTTTGTAATGAAGAAATCAATTGATTAACCAATGAAAGTAGAAAAATTTTAAGGAACTCCGACTTTTTTCTAAAATGTGCTTTCTCCAAAATTGTTCAGAATAAAAATGCGCTTTTCTTGAATTACCACATAATAATGATCGCGATTTTTAAAAATGGACGAAAAAGAACTTAATTATAAATAACCGTTAAAATTTAAGATTTTAATGTCTGTTTTATTCATACAATTAATTAATAATTTCAATATGAAAAATATAATGAATTCAAATGAAGAATGGTGAACGAATTGTAGATGTTTCAATACTTTTTCGACGATTATTTTTAAGAACAGCAGTATTAGGAAAGTATTCTTGATTAACACTAGGCGTGAAATTAAATGAATTCGACTCATTCCTGCTTGACTTTGTAATTAGACTTGAATTAAAAGAATCAATACTGTAGTGTCTTTCACGATAACGTTGATTTTGTGGTTTATTCGGTTGCATTTCTCGTTTCTGTATCTCTGCGAGTTTAGCTTGCATCTGTTCCCGACGTTGTCTCAGTTTACGATAAGTTGCATCGAGTTGCTTGATTTCTGCTACTTCTTTATTCAAATGCTTTTGTAGTTTATTACATTTATCACGATATTTCTTGATCTTTTCAAAAGCATTATGTTCTTGCTGCTGCTGAAATTGAATGATTTTCAACGATTCTTGCAACATTTCGTCAATATTATCTGTGAAGAACTTTTTCTTCAAACTATCTGGAAGTTTATCCAACTCTTTGAAATTAGCCATTTTGTTGCAAATTGGACATTTAGCTACACCATTTTCTAAATATATTTTGTAAAAATGAATTTTATTTATTAAATTAAATTAGAAAATTTTTCCTCACCATTTGGTCTTATACAAGATTTACATAAGATATGTCCACAAGTTAAGAATAGATTAACATCATCCTTTGTTGAGATAAAAGCACAGACATTGCAGAATACTAACATAGTATAGAATTTTTAAATTTTTTCTTAACAGAGAAATAAATTTCGGCGAAAATTTTTTTAAAATTAAGAAAAATTCAGCTGCGCGCGCACATTAATCTTTTGACGACGAAAAAAGTAGAAAGCAGAGAAAATTTTAAAACTCAAAATAAATTAGAATTAGTGTAAAACAAGAGCTCTTTACGCTCATTTCTATCGTGACAGTGAAAATAAGTTTATAGAGAGTTAAAAATAGAAAACATTGAAAAGAAAATAGGTGAAAAACAAACTTAAAGCATTTTTTCTAACACAAAAAAGATTCACTTGTAAAAAAATGAAAAATCTTAAAATAATAATAATATTAATCTTGTCCAGTCTTGTTTTTATAAACGGATCTTTATTAGATGATTTTGTCTCTAATGTGAAGAATTTATGGCCAAAAAAACACGGTAAAATATTTTTTCTCATCATTGAAAATTCAAAAAATTAAGCGCGAAATAATTTCTTTAGGTTTAGAAGCATATCGAAACAAGAAGCTTACAGATGTAAGTTTCGAATTACCGATCGAGTCGGAGGAGTTTTTAAAAGAAGGTTTGGAATTAATTAATGCACCGAAAGAGTCACTTGATTTATGCACTCATCGAGTCATATTGCAACTAAAGAAAAATTGCAATCAACTCTCACAAAATGATATTGGCAAACTAGCTGTGATGTTAATGAATTGTGAATTAGAATCAGAAGGACGAACAACTTATCCATGCAAACCAGAAATGACAATTGCTCAATGCACTTTACCTTTTGATAATCCATTACAGATGATGTATTCAATTACAAAAAATCGAGCTCTCTCCGTTTGTGCAGCTTTGAAACATGAACAGTTTAAAATGGCCACTGAGACAGCAGTTAATCGTTTAATGAAACTAGCTGTCAGTCAATCACAAGCAGTCCATGAATCTCTTCAAAATCAGCGAAGAGTTAACGAAATTAGTTTTCAAAATATGCAGGAAATTCAAGAAAATCAAGATAAGATAAAAGAATCACAGATTCAAAATATGGAACATTTGAATAATGCTAATATACAACTTAATGAACTCTCAAATGATCTTCAGCGTGTTTTTGTTATGAATCAAAATTCGGAACAAAAAGCTATTAATATCGAAAATTTAGCTGAAGATATTGCTTCGAAATTGCAAGTTTCTGCGAGTAGCATTCGAAAGCAAAATGAGGCAATGCAAGAATTTATGGAGCGTTTTAAGCACATTATGCTAATAATTTCGGCAATTACATATACATTCGAGCTTACTTTTAGCAAAATTGAAGAGATATTTAATGAAATTGGACTACAAGTTACACAAGAATTTTTGGTCGCAATGCTGCTTAACATTTTGTATTTCACTTGTGGTAAGTTCTATTAAATTCTTAAATGTTTTATTAATTACAATCAATTTTTATCAATAGGAATGATTTTTATAATTTTCATGAATATGAGTAGACGATGCAAACAAATTTTAATCGGTTTATTCATTTTCAATTCTATTGCATCTTACTTTAATTCTGATATTCCAATTGCATCTTTCAATATTTTCGTATGGATCTTTTATATTTGCTTTTATTTCTCGAGAAAGCTCAAAGAAAAGGTTTATCATTCCGTCAGTAACTCGTTGAAATTCTTAAAATTTCGCACTAAAGAAATTGTACGAATGCGAGAAAAAAGTATATCAAGGGCTCGTTCAAAAACTCCATTGATTGAAAAAGAAAAGCAACCGAAAAATAAGAAAGTAAACAATAACGATGACGAAGATGATGATGATCTAAACTCTGAATTGGCAGAATTATGTGAAAGAGAAGAAAAGAAAATTGAAATGGCAATAGCTACAGCAACAACAAATCAGCAAACGCCAGTTCGTGCTGAAACACCACAAAATTTAAATCGTCCAATGACACCTGCAATGGTTCGTGTTATAAGCAGTGAAATAAGCCGTTCGGGAACTCCATTTCAATTAGGTGAGTCACATCCTACTATACATATTTTTTGTGATAATAACATCTGTTTTTATTAGGAATGCCTGGAAGAATTCAATGTCAGGCAACTACTAACAAAGGAACACAATGTAGAAATGCTGCTTTGATTGGTTATTCAAAATGCAAAGTTCACAATTACAATTGAATACAACAAGTTGCAAAGAATAAGAGAGATTAGGTGCTTAAATATATATTACAAAAATTAATTAATAATTATTTTTCTTATTTCAAAAAGACATTCACAAGGTTCATTTTATAATAACAATTATATGTTTAAATTTAATAGAGAATAAAACTACAAAACTGATCATATATAAACAAACATAAATATCATTCTATCTATCGATACA
Source organism: Polypedilum pembai (assembly GCA_014622435.1). Classification (NCBI taxonomy): domain Eukaryota; kingdom Metazoa; phylum Arthropoda; class Insecta; order Diptera; family Chironomidae; genus Polypedilum; species Polypedilum pembai. Next base: position 82,639 of record JACWBX010004264.1, read on the forward strand.
TTTTGAAATCACATGATGAATAAATTTCAGGTTTGCAAAACCTTTTTCTCTCATTCATTAGTATTTGATAGTATTTTACTGCATGAACCTGTTTGCTTTTGTTTACGCTTCCTCACGAATATCAAAATACAAACATAACTGCTCTATAAAATAATCGTATTGTGTGGTGCGCATGCGAGGGTGAACATTTTTTTCTTTTTCTTCTATCCCCTAATTTTACTCTCTCTCGCTCTCGACATATTTTATGTTTCTCACATTTTATTCTATCGTGAACCTTTCTAGCGTTTAGTGTTGCAAAAATTTTTACATGACAGTGAAAAAAAAAGAAATGTAATTTTTATATTTAATTTTTGTGTGGTTCAATTTTGCCAAGTTTAAAGTGCTTTTTACAAAAATAAAATATTAAAAAAATATGTATGAAATATAGAATGTATAGTGCACTCGAGAAAAAAATAAAAATAATTGCCGCAAAAGTGGTTCAAGGCTGAATGTAGAAAAAAGAAGATGAAATGAGTCAAATGTTAAGAAGAGTGAAATCCTTCGGTAGCATTGCGAAGAAATTTTCTTTTTCACCAAATTACTTCATATGTGGTGTATTATAAAAGAGAGAATCTTTGAGAAAATTCTCTTCTCTCATTCCAAATATTGCTACTGCTACTGACAAGCAAAATGTTTTAAAAAGAATAAAGAAGAAAAGAGAGAAGAGAAGGAAAAACATATTTTTTTAAAGTGAAAAGCGCAATACTAGTAAAAAATAACATCGCACTTGTATAAAACGTGATAATGAATGAACGTGCGAGTGATATCTACGAAATAGAAAAAATATGAATATTATTTCATAAAAGTGAAAGTGAAAGAATGTTTAAAGAACTCTTATTTATATTCACTGCATATCAAATAAAGTTTTAATAATTAATATTCAAATTACGTGAATAAAACCTGTCGCATGTAATTCTAGTGTACGAACACTAAAAAATCCATCAATATACAAAAAAAGCTAACGAAAGTGTAATCAGATCCTTCTTTAAGGATAGAAATAGAAAAAAGGGAAAAATGATCGATAAGAGACACAGTATTGTTATTATTATTGCTTTTAGACTGTTTATTACTTCTTGTTATGCTGCCATATCCACAGGTAAGAAGCGAAAAAAATGATTAATGCTAATTTATTTTTATCCATTTCACTTGACTTTTTACGAAAAAAAACTTTGTGTGACAGCTTGTCGCTTAACAAATTTTTTTTCCTTCAAAAACTTCAAAGCTGCAACATAATTTTTTCGTAACTACGCATTTTAGAGTAAATGAAGAGGAAATAAAAAAAATCTGAAGGATATGGAAAACATGTTATGAAATGTTTAAAAGTTATGCATGACACATGCATTGATTAGGGTATAAAGTTTATTTTTAATCGGAAATTAGCTCTGCTGTGATTGCCACTGAAAAGATACTAGTTGATTGATTATATGATGATATTTAATCAAATATTTTGTCGAGACAAATAAAATATTGCCTCCCCAAAAAACATAACTGAACAACACGCGTTCACGAAAATAAATAGTAAAATCTAATTAGACATTTTTTCTTTCTTTTCCGGTCTTTTTCATTTTCGCAGAGCTAGTTGAAGAATGGGGTTGTTATGATAGCGAATTCAAGCTAACATGCAATGATATAGATTCAAAAATAGGAATATTGGAAGCAACTTTTACGCCACACTGCAACAGTGGGAATCAAAAATGTTTATATTATGATGAGGACAGGTGAGTTGGTTGTTAAACATCAAAAAATAATAATAATAACTCGATAGAGAGTGGTGTTGCTTTAACATAATTTATAGCCACATAATATTTGAAATTTTAATTTGAAGCAATTCACCCTCGATCGTTATGTTTATATATGTGTAGAGAATGCTATTATAGCGTGCTCTCAAGAGTATACAAAATATTTTTAAACAAAAGCAACTTTAACTGGCTAACAAATTTTTATTTATCGCAGCTAATTTGCTTTTTCCTTTCCTTTTTTTATTCTTTTCTTTGTTTAATTCTGCTGCTACGATAGTATTATGAAAATTATTGCTCAATCTTTGAGCAGAAAATCGGAAACGCATGAAGAAGAATATGCGGCAAGAAAATTACTTGATGTCATACGAAATGCGAGATTGAGAGAGCGTGAACGTGAGGAAAATGAAGCTAGAACCGAGGAGTATCGTGCTGAAGCGCCTTCAAGTACTGACATCTATGATCCAACAACATTGAATATAAATGCTGAAAATTTAACGATTGATTGGGAAGCAGTTTCAAATAATGATAAACAAGCGATAAGAGATTCATTAGAAAGACTCATAAATCTGTATCTTACGAAATTGAGAGAAGATAGCATTGATGATTTTGATGATAATCATTTTCGTGGCAAGAGAGATTTGAGCAGCACAATTAGTACTTTGAAAGTCAATCGACGTAAAAAATTAATTCCTGGCGATTGTAAAATAATGCGAAGAAGAATTGGAACACTCGACCGCATTGAAATCGACCAAGCACTTCGGAATCTATCCAATACTGAGTTTAACATCCGAAAATTACTTAATTATAGGTCAGTTCATGGAAGGTCATAAATTTCAATTTCACAGCCATGACAACATTTTACGATAAAGATCATAATTCTGTCACTTTTTCCCCTTCCTTCTCATTGCTTTAGGTGTTCCGGAAAAAATCATTGCTCGTTCATTTTTTCAAATGACCATCCTTATTCTACATTTTGGGATGAGGGCACGATACATATAAAATATTTCTGTATGGAGAGTAAGTATAATAAGCTATTAGTAAATTTTGTGAGAATTAATGCAGCAGCGACGTTCGGTTCAATAATTTTTCTCTCGCTCTCACTCAATTATGTCATCAGATAATAACGAAAGAAATCGAGAAAAAGTTTATTACCCCATGTTGTTGCATTTAAATTTACGATGCAACGTTTGTCATTAACTTAATGGCAATCAAACTAAAGTTGCAACGTAAAGAAATATGGGCAATTGGCGTGAGATGCAATCAAATGCATGCATACACACTCAGACGAGACGAGGGTGTAAATGTTACTCATTGTTATTATAATATGAGATAATATTTAGTTTAGTTTCTAAGCCATAAGTTTGTGTGTTTGTATCGAATGGCACATTTGACAACATAAACAGATGCACATGGTTTTTAAATTTTTGGCATAACTGAAACATATTTTAAGTACGTTTGTATCTACGAGCGTCACGGGAATGAGGGAATGAGTTTCGTAAATTTTCTCTCGTTTTTGTTTTATGATCTGATAACATGAGACACATATTGTGTTTTAGTTTCCCTTTCCACTTATTAAAAAAAGACAGAAAAAATTATTTTTCACCCTTATCGGTGCCATAAGCAAGAAAATCTCTCGTTTACTAATTTTTTAAAAAGGTATTCTCATGAAACAATGGCTCTTTCTGCAAAGTGCATAAAAGAGAAAATAAGTAAGTGAGAGAAGAGAGAGAGAAATAAAATTGCATAATGCGGTAGAGAATATCTAGGGGTAGTGCATGAACGTTTGATGATTAATTGCCGTTACCGAACAAAACACGTTTGAGGCCTCTGAACCTTGAAATAAATGCACATCTGATAATGCAATTTTTTGGCCATATTGTTCAGCATTCACAAATTCTTAGGAGTACTATTAAAAATAACAACAACAGTAATTTTGACATAGTAAAAGTGAGGGAAAATTGAATGTCATTTGTGGGCAATAAAATTCTATTCTATTTTTGCTAAATTGTTTCATATCTCTCAATAGACTTTCGTGTCAATAAGTACTGTGGAGAGTTGCTACAAGTCGGCAATGAGGATTGGGATCTGAGGTCTAATATAAATTGGACAGAGATTATAAATAAAAATAATAATGATATCGATGATGAGAATGAACTCAATGAGCCACGAACAGAAGCACTTCGTCACGACATGAGCTTCAATCAAGTAAAAAGCATAAAAATCATAAAAACAGATGATGACATTCATAAAAATAAAACTTCACCATCATCATCTCCACCTTCAGTGCAAACAATGCTGAAGGCCAAAAACAGTTCAGAAATTAAATTGTCAGTCTTTGAAAATGACAAGGATAAGCCGAAAAATAAAGTCTATTCGCAGGTAATTTGAAACTATATTTTCATTAAGCGTGAAATATAAAAATCAATTTTTTCCTTTCACTCACTCATACACATACATTTTCTCATGTAGGACTTTCGAGTAATGAAAATTCTGCCTAATGTCGTTGAAAAGCCAGCGCCAGACGTTATTGAAAAGCTTAAGAAAGAAGAATATGTATTTAAAAAAGAAAAGGCTGATGAGAAAAATAGTGTTGACTCATCGATTGAAACTAATGAAATCGATTCAGTAATATTGACGACTATGAAAACTCAAACTGTTGAGAAATTCATTTCAACAAATTTTATCACTCCGACCTTGGATATTTTTACTGCAATAGCATCGACTAAAAGCAGCAGCCGTATTGATGAACAAACGACTATTGCGCAAAAAATGAAAACTGAAGTGGCAGCAACTCCAACTGCGGCAGTTACTGACGATGAAGAAGATTATGATATGACAGAAGAACAGCATGCATCGACAGCTACAATTATGACAGAAAATAAACATGACAGTGTAAGTGAAACGGCTTTTGCCAATTTTGATTCGCCTGAGAAAGGAAAATATGGACTTGACATTGAGAGTGAAGAAACTGAAGCAATTGAGAAAAATGATAAAGAATATTATGATTCAGAAGAAGATAGAGAGAATAGAAGAAAACAATCGAACATAGTTCATAAAGCCATACAACATACACTTCCTAGTTCAACTCTATTACACGGCTTTATTGCAAATCCGGGATATCCATCATATTATATTGGTAGTGAAAGAGATTGCAAATGGAAAATAAAAATAGCTAAAGGACAAAAAATGTCACTTACAATATTAGATTTGCACTTAAGAAGTAAGTAACATTATCATACTGGTAAATTGCCAAAATCAATTAAATAGACTTTTTATTCTGTCCTAATACTATTTTATTTATTTATCTTTCTGTTATAGTTGATGACTACTGCAAAGATTCACTCGAAATAATCGATGTGGAAAGCAAAAAGAGTCTATGGAGAGGATGTGCAGAAATTACTCGTCCTTTGCAAGTAGAATCCTTATCTCACCAAGTAGAAGTATGCTGCAATGGAATTTTCCTTAAAACTCGAAATTCTCATAAAAACTTTTTCTTTTATTCTCTCTCCCCTTCTTGTTCATGTATCAGATTGTTCTGAAGACAAAGTCAAAGAATATTTATCCCAAAAGAGGGTTTTTGATTCATTATAAAGGTAAGGGTAAATCCATATATCACATACTTACTTACTAATCTTATTACCTAACATTAATCTACAAAATTAATTAAAGCTTTCTAACTCAAACCGCATTTGAATTTTTAAAATAAAAATAGTCACACATTCTCTTTGTTATTGTTTACTATTAAACTTGATTTTTAAAAAAAGTAATAAATGTTTCATTACTTATTTTACTTCATTTAAACAAAGTTTTAACAAACAATTATTTAATCAATAATTAAAAAAATATTCATTCATTAAAAATAAGTTAAAGAAAGTTAAACAAAGGTGATGAAAATTCAAAGTCAAAACATTTTTCTCTCACTTAAAGAATCAGCCGTGTTTTCCCTATTACAATTTATTTGATGTTGTTTATTTATAAATTCCATACCAATGGAGAAAAACATTTGCAAGTAGAATTATTCTCTTGAGACTTAAACATTCCTTCATCTCATTCACTCGCGTGCGATTTCAATTTTTCATGCTATAATTCTCAACAACAACAAAAACGCACAAGTGACGCCAAAAAAGAAAATAAAAATAATATTGCGTCAAAATTCTACTGCTGCCACTGCTTCGAGTTGCTAATTCAAGGCCCTCGTCGTTATAAATAAATTTTTTTATAGACCAAAACGAAATTTTTTTATCTTTCTATTCTACTAAATGAGAATATAATATTTGCTATGTCAATTTTTCTCTCTTCTCCTATTTCCTCACGCTTGTTGCAAAGAAAACATTTTTTTTTCAAGGCAGTAGAAATTATGAGAGAAGAAAATACATTTCCTCATCAACCCTATTTAAAAATATATCTAAACGTGAATGTTATGTGCCAATGACTCTTTTTCGGAACAACAGCAGCAGTAACCGTTTTTTTCTGAAATTTCAACAGCAGTAGTAGCATCGACATTTTAGTGGGTCAATTTAAAGAGTTTGAAATCATAATTTAGTTTGATATACTGAATAGTGAAGACACTTAAATTTATTATAGCATTGCATATTATCCAATTCATAAATTCAAAATTATGATTTTCTAGTCACCTATATCAGCTGTAAACAAAAAATTTGAATTTTCTAGTCACCATCATCTGCTATAAACAAAAATTTTATCCAAATTTTAAAAAAATATTTTCGATTTGTTAGTTGAAAGATAGCGTAAATAAAACTAATTTGTTTACTAAACTTTACAGCTATTGGCTGTATCGTTCCTCAAATACCGGAGAACGTTAAACTTGTTAGTCAATTAGAAAATTTGTTGAGATTTAATTGTGAGGCGAACCACGTGCATCCCGATACTTTACAAAGCGAACGAACTTTAATCTGTATCAACGAGGCTTGGAACGATACATTAACGAAGTGTGTTGGTAAGCATCTTATCAGTTGAGTTTGATAATACATTCTGATTTTATTTTCCTCTTATTACTAATTATTATTAATCTCTATTTGTAAGATTATACTATTACTGCATACACAGCACATTTTAGACTAAAGAAATTTTTTCTTTTTCATTTTACAGCACTCTACGAGACATTTGGCAGACAAATCAATTTGGTCAACGAGCAATTAAGACGAGAAGGCAGTAAAATGGGTTCTGAATCCGATACGCTAAATGGTGAGTAAACTTTATGCAATAAATGATCAATCTGAACATTCTAATTGACTATTGACATAATATTGATTTTTTAATTTTGTTTATTTTAGATATTCTCGTGCCGATTTTCATAATCTCTGGGCTTTTTATCCTCAATGCCATTGTATTCATTATTATATTGCGATACCGCAAACAAAGAAGACAAGAGGATTTTGATCGTGAACTAGCTGACTTGTAAAGGAAGCAAATTAGGAAAATATTGATATTAAAAAAGAAACATTTTTTTTTCTCACACAAAAATCTCTCTCAAACACTTTACTCTCAATGTCCAATTTAAAAAATAATTGAAATTTTATTGAAATCAAAAGAAAGAAAAATATTTAGACACAATTATAGCTTTGCAAAAATTATGAAATGATGATCTTTGGGTAGCAAGATGATTATGCGAGCAAAAGCATTATTGGATCGATAGTTAAATGTCACGGCTGCTGCATAATTCTTTTTGCCAGTAATATAGCAATATATAGAGGAAAGCATGAGAATGATATTTACATCAGTAGAGAAAAAAATGATTTATTGATAAGCCAAAAGTCAAAGAATCTTTTTATTTTTTAACGCAAATACACTTTTGCTGATATAAAACAAAATGTGAAATAAAACTAAAATGTTGCTTCAACTAGAAAAATCAAATTTTTTTTATCGCGTTAATTTTCAGCAAATCAAGAAGAACATAAACATGACATTTAAGAGAACAGAAGAAGGTCACAGGATTAATTTTCTTTTGCTATATATTTAACGGTTTTGAAATATTTGAATAAAGTTTTTTGAATTATTTAAATACGTTAATACTTGAGAAATCTTTTTCTAACCATTTCATTCGGAACAATTTATAATTTTTATATTGATTGCATTTCATTTATAATATTGAAAAAAAACATCATCACTTATTGAGACATATAAAATAAATTTTGCTATTTCCATTTGCAGCAACGCATCTTTTTCTTTAACAAATTATTATCTTCATAACATCCGTCAAATAGTGACATTTTTATCTTCATTATTCCCTTCTTCATCATCACCATCTTTTTTAATAATTT
>JACWBX010004264.1:90717-118048 GCA_014622435.1 Polypedilum pembai
CTATATATTTAACGGTTTTGAAATATTTGAATCAAGTTTTTTGAATTATTTAAATACGTTAATACTTGAGAAATCTTTTTCTAACCATTTCATTCGGAACAAGTTATATCTTTATATTGATTGCATTTCATATATAATATTGAAAAAAAACATCATCACTTATTGAGACATATAAAATAAATTTTGCTATTTCCATTTGCAGCAACGCATCTTTTTCTTTAACAAATTATTATCTTCATAACATCCGTCAAATAGTGACATTTTTATCTTCATTATTCCCTTCTTCATCATCACCATCTTTTTTAATAATTTTGCTTCATGTGCGTTTTTATGACAATCATTCAATTGCACAACAGCGAAACATGTAATAATGACAGCACAAAGGCGCATCGAGATTGATTCATTCATCTCGCGAGGGAAGCGTCTAATTTCTATTTCTATAACATTTTCAGTGACATTATTATGTATCATTTAGTGACTGCAATTTGCAATAAACGAAGAATAAGAAGAATTATATTTATGCTCGAAATAAAAGAATGAAAAGTAAAAAAGTTCGATTTATTGTCTTATTAAAGCTCAGCTCAATGTATTAGAGAAAAAGCGGTATTTCTAGTATTTTTTCTTTTCAATGAAAATAATAATGATTCAGTTAGAGCAGCAGCAAAATTCTAATTGGTATTTTTTCTAACCAACTTATAAATTCAGAAGAAGCAAAGAGAAGCGAGAGATATAGAAAGAATTGAGCATGAAAACAATCTTTTTATCGAGATTAAATAAGGAATGTCGATGATGACGCAAGAATTGGATTAAAATTAAAGATGAAAGCGCATTTTGAGGAGAACTTTAGAAAACAAGAAAATTATTTTTGACTTTATATAAAACAAAAAGTGATATTTGCAAAAAAAATTGCTTCATTTTGCTTTACTAACCAAACCCACCTAGATTTATGAGTTATGAAATATTTTTCTATGTAAAATCTCAGCATTTTAGTCGAGTCGACATTTGTGCAATCTAAAAAAAGAATTAATGGGAAGATTCAAATATTGAATAAAATTAAGCAATTAAAGAGGCGCGCTTATGTAATGTCATAACAACACCAGACTCTGCATTAGATTAGATTTTTTAGAATGGAATAATATCTCAAGTGTGGAATTTAAATTCTCATCTCACTCACCTGACTACAATTCACCATGACTGTAATAATAAAATGTTACATTCAATTTCATTCCGTTATAATCTGGAATTCATATGTGCAATTGCAATTTCATGGTGAATTTGAGACACACAGCAGCCAGCAGCAACATCATTTGAGCAATTTATGATGTGTGTTTTCCTTATTTTGGCACTTATTCATAAATTGCAATGATTTCCATGTCACAAATTAAATTGAGAGAGACCAATTGCATGTGAAGTAAATTCTCATTCAAGGAAATTGCCTTAGATGATGAATTAAACGGCTATTATTACTATTTTTGTATGCTTGTTGTTTTTACCATCTCTCTCTCATTCACTTAATCAGTCAGTCCAGTTTTTCTTATGTAGCGGCGGCAAACTATGGAAGTAACAGCAATAGAAGAAGGAATGGAATGCTGATTATTTCTAGTTCTTCAATTCGTTCAGTCTTTAAAAGGCGCATTATAAGTAAGCAAAGATAGATAGGATAGAAAAAAGAGAGAAGAAATTTACAATTATCATCAACATGCATGCATATACATAAGAGTCCGACGACCGCCGTCGTAGTGGTGATCACTAAACAGCATCAGGTTGTTGTTATGAAGCTAGAAATGTGATAGCAGTGATCTAAAAAATCAGGTTGAATGTATAGAAAGAAGAGGGGAATCGATATTTATCTTAAAAAAGTCGACTAGTTTCTCTCTTTCTTCTTCCATCATTTATCGTATCTTAAGAAAGAATAAGTTGATAATAAACAAACCTGAAATGAATGAAAAAAAAAATATTTACACAATTTTGAAATCTAGAATAGTTCCGTTGCATTGTGTGTGATGATGATGATGTTGAGAGAGAGAGAGAGAAAGAAAGAACAATTGTTTGTCACATACACTTAAGAGTACAATTGTCTCTGTTCATAATTTTCTCTCTCTTCTCTCTTAATTTAATTCACTTTTCCCACAATAAGTACTGCTTCTCACAATTAGCATTTTAATTATCTACCTACCAAATATATGCGACTTCATGAAGAGTGCTCTTGTTTCTGCCACGTACTTATCGAATCATAATTTTTCTTTTTCAATGTTTCGATTTTTATCTTACTCACCAGTTAATTGAACAGCATGCAAACTATTGAAATATCACATGTTAATTACTGATTTTAAATTACAAAATGAACAAGTCAAAGCATTGATTTTTGCTTGCGTGAGTGTTTTTGAACTTGAACCTAGTTTTGAAAAAGATGTCATGGCGCTGAGAAACTCCATTAACATAATTTTTGAATATTTTAAAATTTCTCAAAAATTTGTCGAGAAAATTATAATATCAGGCTCGTAATTAAAGAAATATATTCAAATTTTGTCCACCTTTCTTTACATTAGCAATGTTTTTGATTTAATAAAATCACTTTGTCTTTTAATTTATAGAAATTAAGTTTTATAATTAAATTAAGGAAATTTTTGTTTACTTTTAGTGTTTTTCTACAGTAAATTGAAATGCAATGTAATGCGCTGAAACGAAAACAAAAATCAGAAATGTTTGACATTAAAATTTTTTAATATGTTGAAAGAAGCCGTGAAAAGAAATTAGCAAGCAGAAAAAGAAGATGAAGAAAGATAGCAAGAAAAACAAATGAGGAGAAAGAGATGAAATAAATTTGATGATGAGGGAATTTTTCTTTCTTCTGTTTTGTTTCTTTCGCAAAGATCATTATAGTCACCAATAAATGATATTAAGAAATCAAATATGAAGAAAAAGTGAGCCAGAAATAAGCGCTATTTGTCATTTCCATAATAATTGCAAATAATTCTTTCTCTCGTTTGTCTACCATTACAATGAGTGGCAAAAATATGAATTTTTTTATTTCAAATTCGTGTAAATACATTTGGTGAGTGAGTGAGTGAGAGTGTGTCTTAAAAGACTCTCATGACCGCAATCTCTTTCTTTTTCGCAAAAGGTAAATAAAATTTTTTTCATTCTTGCATATATTCATGCAAGCAAATAAAAATTGTAAGAACAATGTGATGTTGTAGTGAAAAAATTCATATGCAAACGAAGCTCATACTAATTAATTAATGAAGAACTTACAATCGATAAGAGTAGTCGAGGAGAAATTCTTATTGTTGCTTGCAAAACTACTGACGAGTGAATGATTATAATCACGAAAGCACTTCTTTTTAAATTATTGCTATTAAAAGAAGCAAGTTGTACGGTTATTTATTAAAAAAAATACTTGATTCATCCCATTAAAGATTCTAACATCGCTTGCCGAGGAAAATTCTCACACACTTGATAGACTACTTTAATATTACCTACTTCCTCCTCTTCTTATTATAATACACACACACACAAATAATTTCATTTAACCATTCATTGTGCGTTAGATTGCAAAACCATTTTCTATCAATTACGAGCCAAAATTTATAAACTGCGAGGTGGAAAAAGAAACAGCAACCTCAGTTAAGAAATAAATGAGGTTTTTAGTTAGGAATAAAATAAAAGCTTTTTTCTGAAAGAGGTGTGCATTTGTGTGGATATGATGATTAATTGTGACAAGATGACACAAAACGTGATGATTTTTTTGTATTCACGTTTGTCCTTGGCTATGAATGATCTATAAAATTTATTTGCAAGGTTAAATGTAGAACAAAACAATTTCTCAAATTAATTTTGAAAAATTCTACATTGTACTCAGTTGAAAAATATTGATGAAAATCGCTATCAACCAAAATAATCTTCTGATTATGTCTTCGTCATGTAATCTAACTAGTTATGTATGTCACTTACTCAATAATTATTTCTTTTATGATAGATAAAACTTCCTGAAAGAGAGAAAAATGAAACGTTGGCATGCGAAAAAATTATCACGATAATGAATAGCTTTAAATGAGAGACATTCATATTATCGGCACATGTTCACATATGTTTTGGTAACGGTATTGACCATCATAGTTGTTGCTCTCTTCTTTCCTCTTTCATTCGAATGATAATTTTACTGTAAATTAAACACATCGCTTGAGTCGTTCATGTATATACAAAAATATTTCTATGTGTTCAATGACTAGACTTAATATAAACTTAGTAACATGCCATAGAGTGAGATTGAAAATACAATAATTATCTTGATTTAATAGATTTGATAATTCGGCATTTTTGAAATGAATGAAATGCTTCAATCCATTGATATCAATCATTTCACTTTCTTACGAGAGTGAGACTGAAAAATGCCAATTTTCTAATACATTTCATCACATATAAACAGGTGAAATTGCCTCGACATTGGTATGTCTCACATGCTTTGGAATTCATTCAATCGTTGAGATAGAAAGCTTTTTTTTCTCTCTTCCGAAAGTCCATTAAGTATATTTTGTCAAATAATTAAATATCGTTACATACACAACAACAAACATGCCATTTCACTTTTTGATTGATTAAATCAGTGTTTTTATTGTAGACGTCTACGGTCTAAAATTTTGACTACAATACCGTCTACGTAGACGAAAGTTTTTGTCAACTGTCTACGAATTTTGTCAATGTAGACAAAATCTACGTGTAGACGTTAGACGGTCTACGTAGATATTCATACATTTGTCTACGATCAACACAGTTCTAGAAATCAATATAGACGAAATCTAAGTAAACCGTAGACCGTAGACGTCTACGATAACAGCACTGGATTAAATGAAGAAAACAAATTTTTAATTTATTTTTCAAAAAAAGAATTTTTCTTTCAAATTTATTTACGATTGTTAATGAAATAAAAACCCATAATAATATTCATACACATCATACGTGGTAGATAAGTAGTTTACAATTATTGTTATGTCACTTACTTCGTCTTAAAATAACAAAAAAAACTTTTTCTCATAATCGTCGTAATAAGGCACATATTTATCCTCTTTGCAAGTTGCAACTTCCTCATCATTATCCTCTTTACATACAATTTTCACTTAATTGCGTTTTAAAGACTATTTTTTTAATTTTTTTTTCTTCTCTTAATGGTCATTTATTCGACACACAAATTATTATTATTATCAAATAACAACGAATATTAAAAATTTAATGAATTTCTTTTTTTATTATTATGTGTTTAAAATAGTTTTGGGACAATCATTTTATAAGTGTATGAAGTGATAATTAATTAACATACATCTTTTAAGAAACAAGAATTTTAACTTTGTTTATAGCTTTTTCAAACGATCCTCATATGTAATTCGATTGAATATTTTTTAAAGGAAATAAGTATGAAAGACTTAATAAAAGAGCATAAGTAGAATGAAAGTAATTAACAAACAATAAAAGAAAGTAAAATTATAACACGTGTATGCTGCTGCACACATGTCACTCTTAATCAAATAGAAATTAATTGCAATACATAATTTTACCGATAATTAAGTTGGCTGGGATCATTAAAATTGTTTACAGTTTTTACTCTTTTTCCCAATATCAATACTAATTCAGACTAATTCATAATTCTTTCAATATGGTACACAACAAAAAAAGATAAAATTTTCTTTCCCTAATTTATGAATATTATTACGAAGAAGAAAAAAAGATTTAGAGCTTTAAATGTATTTTTATAGTATTAATATTATATGCCATTTTAGTCGATTATATTATACACACAGAAACTCTCTTCTTTTATAATCCCAGACCAAAATCTTTATAAATCTATTCATTAAGTATGTGATGATTTTTTTTTGACTAAAGAAAGACACATAACATACAAAAAATGCTTCTGCATTGTTCATAGAAAGAAATTTGTTTTGCTCAATCAAACTCAACGCCTTAATAACATATTTTTCAGACTGAAGAAGACTCGCCCGAGTAAAAGAAATAAAGAGCATCAGCAGCAGCAGCAGCAGCATCAAATCTATCTTCGTGGCTTTCCAAATGAACTCGCATTACCGTTTGTCGCTGACATTTCACGATTGCGTCTTAGTGTCGACTCATCGCCATTTATATCGAGTGCCGATACCATTTGGATAATTTCGCGTTCCTTCTTCATGTCGGGAGGACTGAATTGAAGACTGGCTAATGACCCATGACTTCGTGATCGATGTTCCTGACGTATTGAATAACTAAATGCTCGCTCATTTAAGTGTCCTTTACGTCGATAAATTCCAGTGCCACTCGGCGATTCTGCTCCAGAATTGCCAGAATCATCGAGTGCAGCTGTTGACTGTGCAAGTTTTCTATTCATTCCCAATGCACGTGGTGAATCTGCCATCATTGAATTTGGTGCTGGTGGTGGCGGATAGAACATTGGAGGCACAATAGGCATGGCAACGGGTATCGCATTTAATTTGTCCTTTTTGTTCTTCTTCTTGTTTTTAAGCGACTGTAGTGTAGCGTACTGTTGAGGCACCATCATAGGCATTGGAGGCATATGCATCATTTGAGGTGGCGGTAAATGTCCACGATGATGGCCTATTGTGTGAAATTGTCGTCCATTCATTTGTGCAATGGCAGCTGGACTCATTGGACCCATCATATGATGAGGAGGTGGTGGTGGTGGATGAGGCGGTCCATACATCATCATATGAGGCGGTGGCGGTCCTCTACTGCCTGGATGAATAGGTCTCGGTCGAATCAATGTACCAGATAGACTTTGACTTCCAACTGACTTTGATGATGACTTTTTGCTTTCTTTCTTCTTGTGTTGCTTAATTTCCTCCTTTGGCGGTGGTGGAGCAGGCACTGGAACTGCAATTTGCCTCTGACGACTAGGACGTCCAATTGTTGATGTTCCATTGATGCCATTTGAGTAGAAATCATAATGACTATCTCCATTATGATGTCCATTAATTCCATTCAACTGTTCATGTGAGCCTGTCCACACTTTATGATTTTCATCGCCATTATACAGTGAACTTTCGCCATCATCTGTTACATCCAAATCTGCACTGCTTGCATACACTGAAAAAAGAAAGAGAAGAAAATTTATTAATTTATAAAGTTTTTATTGATTTTCTTCACATATTCATCATGAACATGAAATGCAAGTTGCAACAATAAAAAAAAATTTTTCTCACACTTTATCTTTATCAGAAAATTATTTTTTTGGAACGTGCTTCATCATGTGGCGATCATTAACGAATAAGCAAGACAAGATTTTAGTCCACAACTTGAGGCTAGTGAGATTAACGGTTAATTTTCTCTCAATATCGACAGACAAACAACAACAACAAAAAAAGCTAATAAAAATTTCTTTCGATTTCATTCTCAATTCTTTTCTTTCTCTTTTCATAAAGTGTAATATGTGGCCGACACAATATTCGTTTACATTATAGACATCAATTGAAGTTATTGAGGCCCAACATTCCAATTATTGCTTTTTTTTTTTGAGGAAAGTGAAATATCATTACAATTCACCTGCCAAAATTGATCCACTAAGAGTCGCTCACATACACTTTCATTGGATTAACGAAAAAAAAAATTTTTACAATGTTTTTTCGTTGTTGTTGTTGCGGTACTTTTAGTGCTAATTGCAGACATTTCATTGAGCAGCTTACAATAGTTAGAAATATAATTTGACCATATTACCATTATTATTGTGAGGTTGATAATCATAAAAATAGCAAATCAGTTTTTTATTTTTTGAAAATGGAAAGTTTTAGTTACTGCACTTGCTGCTAATTAACCCTGAAATATATGACTCTCATTCACACAATTTGCTCTTGGACATGACAAAAAAAATTATTATTAACTGCTGAACTCAATTTCTAGGCTAATTAAAATTGCAAATTTATGAAAATGTAGACACACATGCATGAATGTTTAAAAAGAGCAACAAGCAAAGTTTTGTGTTTATACAACATTCCAAAGACATCGATTTGTGTGCTAAAAATTATTGCATGTATGTGATTTGCATGAATAAAGGAATGTCAAATGAAAGGGTGGAGATATTTGAGCAGCAAAAGAATTAACTAAAGTGTGAATTCTAAGCTTTCCTAGAGAAGAGATCAAAAAATTTTTATAGTTAAAGTGTTCTAAAACCTTGAAAATATTATGAATGTCAAAGAGTTAATTTTCAAGATTCTAGAAAAAAAACATTCTAATTTGCACTTCGTTGTGGGCTGAAAAAACGTCCAACTTAAGTTTTCTGTCTTAATTTAAACATTTTAGACATGTTCTTGTGTTTATATATGGTTACAACTTCAACAGCACTTGTTAGGAAATCAAAACATTCTTCCACTCTTCATTTCATGTTTTCATTCATGACAGCTCAAAAAAATAATAAAATTAATGCAAAATCAGCACAACGGTAGTTTCTGCTATTTTGGTTTTATGAAAATATTCTTTGATGTTTATTTCATATAGTTGTTATTTCTATTTTATAAAATTCTATTGCAAAATAGATTAGAATGATACTTGTGGAGTTATTTTACAGTTGTATTAAATTCATTTAACAAGACGTAAATTGAGTAAATTAGCATACGTAACTACAGATGTATAAAAATAGAAGTGTTTGAAAGTCATGTGATGTTTGTCACTTTATTTAGTAATCATCATTAACAAAGAAGAAGATAAATAATTACGTGGATCATAAAATGTACTTTTAATGTTCTATTTAATACGATTAAACAATTTAATTATCATTTTATTGTCTTTGTTAATTAACGGAAGCATTTTTGTCAGTAATAAAAGTCATGGCGTTGACCTTAACTGAAACTGCATCAATTTTCAATTAAAAAGAAGTCATTGAATAAAACAAGAATTCTTTTTGGTCAATTTTCTTATAAATTAAATCACAGTCAATTTAAAATTTATAATAGAGATCAAAGTTTGCTGCAATAACCGGCTCAGAATGCTATTGTTGTTATTTTATCTATCTTACTTCAAGCAC
Source organism: Polypedilum pembai (assembly GCA_014622435.1). Lineage (NCBI taxonomy): Eukaryota > Metazoa > Arthropoda > Insecta > Diptera > Chironomidae > Polypedilum > Polypedilum pembai. The sequence goes on from JACWBX010004264.1 coordinate 99,734, forward strand.
ATTAACAAGAGAGCGAATTCAATTGAATGAGAGCAATATGAGTTCTCAGTTACACTTTTAATAATGAAAACAGACCAAAATAAAAAGTCATTGTGGTGTGTTGATGCATAGGACTTGTGAATGTATACATTGAAATTGCAAATGAATAGTTGTTGTTGAGGCAATACCTTGTCATACCAATAATTGTATTTCACTTCGTTTTCATTTATTAACTTGGCCTTGATTCTCGATCACACCAATTTGCCTCGATTTTTCTTCTAAAAATCTCTTGCATAACAATCAACAAAATAAGAGAGCTCGATTTCGACTTCGACGTGTGAAAAATCTTGTGATTGATACAAAGAAAACTTTGTTGTTAAAGAAATCACGTCCAATTTGGTTCGCCTCTTCAAACCATGAAATTATCAACAAAGTTTAACAATTGAATTGTTAACCGTGCCTTTTGGGATTAACAAATTTGATTGATTTTCTTTGATTTTCATTACTCTCTCGCCCAAACCTGCATTTTTGTCATTCCAAAATGCGTGCGTGCCGTTGCCGTCAGCTAGTCAATCAATTTTGATGATTTGTAGGAACCACACAACTAAAACTAAAACTACTATTTTATGTTCCGATGTTTTTATTGTTTCTGTCTCGTTTTTTGACGAGAATTTGAAGGGAGCAGTTTGAAACAATCGTGTGTGTGGGATTGCACTTAAGCTGATGACTGAACTTTAAGCTCATCACTTTTGAAGGCCAATAAATCAATTTATAACCCATTTATTGGGCAACAAGTAAGTTAAATTTAAATGTCATTAGCCGTAATTAATTGGAAAATTTCATGAAATATGAGCGAGTGCCAACATTAACACAGGTGGCTTATGTTCATGTGAATTGTGGCACAAGTTTCTCATTTGCATGATTTGTACATACCAAAATGTGTCTTTCATTAATCTCATTTTATGTATTAAGCGTGATGGACGTGTGCTGACTGCGAAAGTGATTTAAGAAGAGTAAAAATGGCATGATTGAACGCATCACTCTCGCTTTTTTGAAAGGAAATATTGAATATCAACTGTCAATGTCATTTTAATGTTTGGTTATTTTAACTTTGAGCTTTATTTCTATTCTTCAGTTTTTATCTAATATTTTAATCATTAAGAATAAACTCTATTTCAATCACAAATTATGAATTCTAACAAGAAAATGAAAGACTTCACGCAAGATAGACTTCAACAACCTTTATAAATTAAATTGAAGGTGTAAAATCTTTCACAAACTCAAATTTATTCATTATTGAGTTTGTAAGAGTTAAAATTATTTTTTATGTTTCAATAATTATTACAAATCCGCTATAAAAACCCACAAAAAAGTAGGCAATTCAGTCGATGGAAGGGTGTCATGGTGGGTTTTAATTACTTTTGACTTTTACAAACGATATTTAATGAGTATCATTAGCAGTTTAAATTGAAATGAATTCCACGTGAGAAACTTTATTAAATTTACAATTCCTATGTGTCTCAACACAATTGTTATTTAATAAATTCAGTATTTGCTATACTTATAAAAAAGTCATTCAACTCTCTCGTTTGCGCTCGATTTTTTTACTCTCACTAATTTTCTTTAGTTAGTTCATTGCACACAAGCACATGATGTGCATTGCAAAAAGAAGAAATATATAATTTTCTAATTTCAAATTGTTTTATCCATTTTTATTTTATTAGAATGATCATAGAATAAAAAATGCAATATTGTAGTTGCATAATGACTTGCATTTGAGTGCATTCACAATCAGACACTTTCTTCAACACAATATTATGATCCGTGATACTTTTATGCACAATTTAACGAGTTTATTGTGTTTTATCGTTATGCTGTGATCTTCTTGGATCTAGCTAGGTAAGTAACATTAAAAAAGCAGACGCGGCAGCGAAAACAAAGCGAATAACTTTTAATATAAAATGCCTTTATGGATCGTTAAGTTTATTAAGTAAATATTTTGTTCAATTGTCGGTACAAAGCAACAGTAGCAACATTTACACATTTGACGCGCGCAAACTCTTTTTAAATACATTGTGGTATGTAAATTTGAGATTTAAATTAAATTGATTGCAAATGCATGACACTTTCTTCAAAACACTTGATACTCAAACGATTGGTCAGGTATTAATAAAAGCAATCATATGAGAAGAAAGCAAGCAAAAAGGGAAATCAATGTGATTAAGATCGCGCATAAAAGAGAGAAAAAAGAAAATTATGTCACATGGAATAAAATTTCTTTCATTCAATAATGATTTGAGCCATGCATGAGAAAAAGTTGTTGCAATTTTGTTGCAACTTGCGACCCTTTTTTGCAAATAAAAACCGGAGAAATGATTTTATTTCGCTTTCAGTCTCGTGAGATCGTGAGGATGAAAAAATTTCTCTTTATTTATAAAAGTTAATCATAAAAATACTTTTGAAATTAAAAAGAAGAGTTGGTGGTGGTCACAAAAAATATCAGGTGACAATAACTTCCGTTATCTTTTAGAATGACAATTCAGCACAACAACTCTAAAAATGGGGAAGCCATATGAATTTCTCATAAAAACAACGAGCGAAAAAATGTGAGAAATTTCGTTTCTTTTAAAAGTTGAACTCGACAACTCATTTTACAATCAATTTTTTGTTTTCGTGTTATTTGAATTCAAGAGCCAGACGAAAAGAACAACAAGAAAAAGACAGAGAGAGAATTTAATACAACAATGGACAAATTATAATAAAATATTTCTCATGACTTTGTGCGCGGACGATGGTGATGGAAGCAACTGGCATTTGCTTAAAATAGAAATATGAACAGCCTTTTTCTACTTTATTTGGAAATGTGACTTGGACAAGAAACTATTGCGAATGGACTGAATGTGTTTGTGTGTTTATGCATAAAAATTGAATGATGAACTTGAAAGTTGAAACGTCACACACAATTCTTTTTATTCTTTTCTGTGCGAGAATATAAACATGCTCTAACCTTTTGTCTCTAAATGCGCTTGTACTTCGTGTTACGACACTAATGTGACATTTAATCAGCCAACGCTCCATGAATAAATAAAGTAATGCTTATCTCATGCCTTACATAAAGAAAGCAAAATGTTAGAAGTGAGAAACTAAATTTTCTGTTGCTGCTGGCTGTGAACATGTTCTACTTTAGAAAAAGAAAAATAATACAAAATGCTCAATAAGCATGAATTTGAGTACATGAATGCATAGCTATGAATCATTCTTTTGTTTATTTGCTTTTTATTTCTTATTTTACTATTACAAACATTTCCTTGATCATTGTACTCTATCTTTTTCATTGCTTGTGAACTTTTTGTCTTATTTCTTGCTTTTTTTCATTTTCTTTAATTTTATTGAAAACAAAAATATCTAGATCAAAATTTTCGCATTTTTAAGACATTCAGTAGCACTAAAAAAGATAGAAATGACAATTATGGAATTATACATAATTGAGTTTGATTTCGATATTGGCGCCAGCTTATTTATTGGCATACTTAGTTTTTAACGGTAAAATTTTTCAAAAAAAAAAACACTATCGTCCATTCGAATGGACTTAGAAATGCAATAAAATGTCATGTGAGCTGATGCCTGCTTAACAGTCATTGACATCTTTGACTTAAATGCTTGACTTCTGTAAATTCATCAATGAATTTTTTTAAACATTAAATAGAAGAATTTAAATATTTGTTTAGGTTTCCGGTGGCTGCTTTTATTTTTACTACACTATAAAGCGCCATCCTATCTCATATTTATGATCAAACAATATTGTCCCTACTCATATTCATGCTCAAGAACAAATACAGTATAGTACGATATGAATGACATGAGATATAGAAAAAGAACAAAAAAATACTTATGAATGGAGTTGAATTATGTACTAAAACGTGCCCATTTATTCATATTTTTTCACATTCAAACACATAAACTTAAAAGAATAAGTGTGAAGTATTTTCGAGTTGTTTATACAAAAATAATTATTTGTACTCAAGATTGTGCTAAATTCCATCATCATCATCAATTTGCATACGTGACAGCGAGAAGCCATAACAGTGCGAGAAGCTTTCTTTCTTTCACATATAGTAGAAATTTTTGCTTTTTATATAATTTCATCTTGCATGATTCAACTCATTCTCATGCTGCCACTTGTGCTTAATCTCCTTCGTTTTAAATTACTAAAGAAGAAGCAGTGGTAGTTAATGTCTAATAATTTAACTCGCTAAAGATAGACACATTATAAGAGAAAGAGAGAGAGCAACTTCAATATTATCAAAGACTTGGCTACTTCCTATCTTCATGCAATTAAGCGGCAAAAGCTGTCATAATGAACTAGCTAAAGCTATAACAAATATGGCACATCAAAGAGATTTCAAAGTGCGGAAAACAATTAGAAACATGAAGAAGGAAATTGGGCAATAATGCATGCGAACAAGAAAGAAATAAATTTCAATGCTAAAAAACTTTTAGTGAAGTGGAAAATGCATTTCATCATCATTAATATTGATGTGCATGTTCTTTCAGTTGAATTTTAAATTATTGAAATTAACTACAACATTGCGTGAATTTACTGAGGTCAAATGCTTTTGAGAATTCTAAATTTAAAGCTCAGGGACTTGAGAATTAAAATAATTCGTGTGCAATTATTGTTTTGTTAAAAATTTCCATCTTTAATTAATAATTTTTCATTTTTCAAAGCTTTATAACGTATCACGAGTCTCAATTAGATTTATTACATCGTACTTCTATTTTATGACTCAGAAAACAATTGCTGCTGCTACTACTCGAGAAATTTCTCTTAGATTATTTTCTTTTTGTATAATAATAATAACAGCACGAAAATGCAATAAACTGACGTCATAAGCTCTATAGTAGACACAATAAATTAAATTAATGTCTTACAACACTCTCTCACATATACACATGCCTTATAAGTCTCTCATGAGACTGAATTTGAAATATTTATTTTGCACATTTATAATGAGGCTGTAATGTATGTTTAGGGCATTTAGTGCATTCCAAACATAATATTATTTATGATATGTTCAATTTTATAAAATTACAAAACTGCTTTCATATTTTTACGCAAAGGAAATATTTTTTCTTTCGCTTTCAATTGAAATCAATTGGGTGTGTATGTGAAGGCAAGAAAGACATGAAAAAGTTTAGCAGGAAATCACATAAGTGAATCTGTCTGCTGCTCTCTTTTGTATTTTCTCGTCAAATAAAATCTTTTTGATTCGAGTAAGATTAATCTTGTGTAGTGATCGGAAGTACGTTATAATGGTAATCGTTTGATAGTCATTAGACCTTTTTAGCAAAAATGAGACAGAAAAGATTTCATTAATAGATCATTCTCAAAGTGTGACCAGACTGAAACAGTTAAAAAGATTTTCGCAATCCAATGCGCGCATTAAAATCTTTTGATTCTCTTCTCGCTCGCTATTTTGTTTGCAAATTAATTCAAACAACGCAAAAAAGATGATGATGTCGTCTTTTAACTTAGATTTAATGATGATTGAAAGAAACAAACAGATGATGAAAGGAAGTGTGTGATGTAAAACATTTTAGTATTTTTCTCATAGATTGCAAGCTTTTTCATTAGCGTGTCAAAATGCAATCTCTCGTAATTTTCTCATTTCACTTTTTTGTTTATTTTCAACAGACCTCAGGCGAATAGAATTAAATTTCAAGCTTTTAATACACTCTTTAATGCCGAAAAGAATCGTTTCAATGACTTATTGATGATGCCATAAAGCAAACAGAAATGAAAGAAAATATTTTTTGCACTTTTAACCTTGAGATGTTAACCTTTCTATATTTCTCTTTTTATAGCTTTGTACTCGATTAATAATTAATGGTTTGTTATAATAATGAAAATTCTCTGAGTCATACCTGATGTCCAATTTTTATTTCTATTGAAATAATGCAAACTTGTCTTTTTGAACTTTGAAACAAAATTACTGCCACTTATTTCAAATATTCATTATTTTCTAGAATCTTTAAGATATTTATTGTTTGTTTAAAAACTTGTCATTATGATGTAATTCACTAAATATTAAAAGAATTATTGAAAATGGGAAAAATTATTTCTTCAATGTTTACAAATTTGAACTCAATGAAAAATTTTTACATAATATTTGCAAACAAAGTAAGTTGATTGCGAATAATAAATTATAAAAGTTCAAACTGGATTTAAATTACTGCTACACTCTGACTCATTAAGTAACAACAACGGGGGTATAAATGTATGTAGTGTCGAACTTTTACGATTCTTATTGAATGAAAGAAGTCAAACTTCCGTTAGAAGAGAGAAAATTTAATAATTTCTTGATCATGACGAGTGAGAGATATGGAAATATCAAATTTAATCACACACGCAGTCAATATATGTGAGAGAGTAAGTGATAATTGGACCAATTAACACTTTAAAGCACAAAATATTTTTTTCTAATTTAGATGTACTTACTATTTTTTACTGTGAAAGAATCATCGATTCCATTTGAATTTCCATTTCCATTTGTTTGATTATGTCGTCCCATACTGTTAAGTGTAGTTGTGCTTCCTGCACGTGATCGCCAACCATTTGTCATTTCGCCATTTCCATTTGTCATTGTTGACTTTCCAAGTGTTCCATACACGCTACCGTTTTCAACTTGCTTTGCATAAGAATTATCAGCATAGGCATGGAAACAACATCGGACTAGAGCATTTGCAGCTGCTTCTCGTTTGCAAATAAATGTGTGACATTCTAAAACTTTTATACCCGTCGTTCGTCTGAGAATTGCGGCAAAAATCGGCGGATGTTGTGCTCGTGGAGCACGTGCAAAAGGCGAATCGAGAGGCAAAAATTTCGGCTCTGGATGTGAATTATTGCGTTCCGGAATAAGAACTTGTCTAACAGCTGCACAATAATGCAATGACTCGATTGGAAAGAACCTTGTGACTTGTTTACGATTCTCGTCAACATTTTCGAGTAGAATTCCATTCGACCACACTGACAACCAACTGTCTATGCCCTTCAGGTTCTCTCCTGCACCCTCCATCGGATAGAGACTACGCAATGGCTCCTGAATGCCTTGCAATCCATCTTTGCTCTGTCGAGGCACTGCGCTGCCAAGATACAACACACGACAACGACAAATGGGCGTTGATTCTGACATCATGAAGAAATAATTTGTTGCTGTTTCGCTTGTGCTTCTAATCCGGTTTGGAATTTTTATTTTGAGATTTTCGAGTGAAAAGGGTTCTTTGAAAGTGATCAAAGACACGACAATAATAAAAAATATTCAAATGTGTTTTTATTGATTTTATTCAGAAATATGCTTGCAAGAGAGAGTAAATGAGTTAAATGTAAATTTTGTCTCTTTTCTTTTTTTTTTCTATCAACGACAAAAGTCCATTCCGATCACGTTTATTGATAATAAATTGAATATTTTTCTCTTTCTACACTATTATAACTTTTATTTTTGGAAGATTGTGGCCAGCACACACAACAACACCGAGAATATAATTTTTTATATTTTAAAAGTTGGCTAAACTTGTATTAACATTTTCTTCATTCGAAATTCCTCTTCTTCCTCCTTCTCTTGTGTTCTTTTTTTCTCTCTCTTTCTTTTTCTTGCTTTATCCCGTTTTCTTCACTTCTCGAAGAAATCTTTTTTTTTTCAAACTTTTATTCTTCTTCTTTTAGTCAGTCATACAAGTATGTGAACTTATACATGTATTTCTCAAAAAAAAAGTTGATGATGATGATGCTTCTCTTATTCCTTCAACTTTTAGAATTGTGACTTCTTCTTTTCAGATTCTTCACTTAAAGATATTTCTTGCTTGCTTATATTTATGTCAAACAAGCACACTAAGAAGAAAATTTTTCTTTTCTCTCTATCTTAATAAGTGTCCAATTCCACACTCGATTTTCAATTCTTTTAACAGCACCACGTCAACATATTTCATTTCATTTCTATTATTTTTATTTTAATTCAATTTTCTTTTTATTTTTCTTTTTTGCTCATACACTTGAAAGATCTTTTTTGCACAAAATTCGTTACACTTCTTAGTCGCGACCTCTTTTTTGAATATTTTTTTCACTTTACATTGAAAATTTTGCTCATTTTAAGAGACTTAAAATGAAAAATTTATTTTTTGTAATGGACGCAATGCGCGATTGGAGTTTTTTACTTTAAAAAACTTCTTCTCAATCGTCTTTGCTTTTTTGCGGACAACACGACTCGACACGGCACAGGTTGACTCAAGAATGGATGAAGAAAGAGAAAAAAGTGTAATACTGATGTTGTGTGCGCCAAACGAAGTCTAGAAAATGTTGCTAAGCAAGTTTTTACAAGTGTGCACCATTGGCATTCGGCTTTTTCTTACAACGCTTGTATTTGTGTTACAGACACGATCGTTGATTTCTTAAGACATGCATTAAAGATGTACACATACGAAGCAGGTAAATTCAACAGGTATTTTGACTCTTCTTTTAATTGTATTTGTAAATTTACCATGGAATCTTTTTTTTTAAAAACCCAATCATTCTCTTTTGTTATTGCAGCAGAACGAAAGTGATTAGAAATTTTTCGCATTTTTGTGAAAATTATTTAATAAAAAATTTAATCAACAGCTGACTTTAAAGTTTCTTAATGAATTTTATATAATTATTGTATAAAAATATGCAAACTTCACCTAGTTTCATTATTATTTATTATTTCGCAGAAGTGTGTCTGTGTGTGGGTGTTCGCATGAAAAATTCCACTTTGCATCTCTTATTCTACTACCTTAACCTGCAATTCATTTCAATAACTGTTTTTCTTCAATGCACTTGCTCATCGATCGATCCACATGATACTGAAATAAAATGAAAGTGTAAATTGAAAGTGCATTTTTTCATTGATAGCCCTGAAATTAATATGTGTTTCATATAATAAAATTCCCAAAAGTATCCAATTTAATCGAAATGAAAAGCGAGAATATAAAAAAGAGTTTCATATGAAAGAATGCTGTTCAGTTTGTTTATCATAAGTTTACAGCGCATGCAAATTAAATGAATGAAATCACAGTTATTTTTTGTCATTTATCATTTTAGCGCTTATTCTTTTTTAAACACACACACATTATTTTTATATTGTCGTCTCTTCTCCTCCTTTAGCTGCCAAAGTTATCGGAAATTTCTTTTTGAAACAGTGAAAGAGAAAAAAAATGAAAATTAATTTTATGTGATGATATGCAAACAAGTGGAATCGAATGAATATGAAAATGTAGGCATTTGTGCTATTCAAACTATTGAGGACAAGTCGATTAATGTATATACCCGGATTTTTTCCTTCTTTCTTTTTTTCTTACCATATGACTTTGATTCTGAAACACAAAAAAAAGTAAAAACAAAAATTTTTAAAATTTATTAAAATTAATTTTTATTATTTTCCATAAAAATTTAAAAAGAATCCAAATAAACTTTTAGTTATGCATATAAAATTGATTTACTTTTTTAGATAAAATTTTTATCTATTTATGTTATAAACAAAAAACTCAACACTCGAAAAGAAAGAAAGTTGTTTATACTAAATGTTGACAAAATCGTTAGTTGAATTTCCTCATTAGTTTCTCCTTAAATCTAGCACTTTTTTCTTTATTCTGAAAAATTCATTATTTCTTAGAAATTTAAAATTCCTTCATGTATCATCATTATATAATTTTAAGGACACTTCAATAATAGATAGACTTTTTCATCTCATATAAATTTCTTATAAAAGTCATTTAGAACATTTCTTTAATGCTAAATAGAAAAATTTGATTTTCCCTTATGCACCACTTCGGTAGGCTCACATTAAGTTTTTTTCTCTTCTTTGATAAAATCATAAAATTTTGTACCGATAGATTAAAAATGTCTGTATCCCCAAAAAAGAACTTCTTTACTTCTTAATATAAAATGCAAATTTAAAAATTCTTTCATTCTCTAATTTTAAAGCTCTTATAAAATCAAAATTTTGCGCTAGCCTACTTATTTTACTTTTAAATTCAAATATGTTTATATGTATTTGATGAAGAAGTCTGTGCGTAATTTCTTTTATTTCGCTGTGGTGATAATGATAGGAAGGAAATAAAAATGGAAGATTTTAATGAATGCATGAAAGAATGCAACTGAAGTAAATAAATAAATTGCGATATGAATAATATATATTATTGTGATATTGTATCAATGATTTGGAAAAGGGCTTGTGTTAGGACGAGAATTTATGTTATATAAAAAATAAATTAATAATTTTTTAAACTCAAACAAACAAAAAATTCTTAATTTTAATAAAAAAATGTGTGATGGACATAATTTTAGTTTGGTAGTTACTTATTCATGTTTTTATATGAAGTGTATATGTGTTAAATACCATGTAAAATTTAATTCTCTCTTTAAATAATTATGAACTTTTTCTCATGACTAAATTGGCAAAGAAAGACAAAAAGTTTTTGTAATTTTTTTAAAACTACTTTTTTAAGGCACTCAAAAAAAAAGATAGGAAAATTTTAAGGAAAAATGAAGTAAGTGTATGTGTGTGGTTCCTTAAAATATGGCACTTTGGTTACAACAATATTCGATTGTTCTACATAATCAATAGAAAAAGTTTTCTTTATATTTAAATGATGATTTATGATGAAAAAGTACGATATGAAAGCACACTTTAAATAGTTCTTAAAAACATCAAGTTTTGTGTGTGCTTGTATGTAAATAAAATTCTTTCTCACAATAAATTTCTATGCCTCATGTATGTATTGTAATATGGTATGAATTATAAAGAAAGTCTTTGGTAGAGTTGAAGCACTTTGTTTAACATTAAACTAGTGAAATTCAAGTAAGCATGAATCCATTCTTCTGCTGCTTTCCCAAAGTTTTTCCAATATCCGATGCTGACAAATTCGATGTACTCTGAGATGAGAGTACTGACGACGAGTCATCGAGTTCATCATTCCATTTTATCATCTGATCATTATTGAATTCAAGCTCAGCATCTAATTTCTCTTGAATCTCATCAAATGAGCTTTTAAAATTGCTAAATTCTGACATTTCATAGCTCTCAATTGATCCTGCATTAACTACACTCGTTTCACCATTATGACCATTCATTATAAAATCATCTTCACCAGCTAATGTATATTTTATTAGATTATTTTCCTCATCGAGTGTTATTGGATCAAGAAACAGATTGCTAAGAATAATTTGCTGCTGCTGGTGTGTTTCTTCATCGATACTTACTTGCGGTAATGGCTGATCGTTTATGATTTCACATCGATGATTTTGAATATGATTATTATCTATGCTCATGTCATTCGATTCAATTACCAATTTTTCCTTCTTCTTTTTCGCTTCTTTCTTTGCTTCCTTTTTATACTTCTTTGTACTGTCGTGAGATTCGTGACTAGATTTTTTGATTTTCTCATATTTCTTCAGCAATGTGGACATGAAATTTGAGGCTTGCCAAGTTTCTTGATGTTCTGGGTGATCTTTTATGAAATGCTTGCGCAATGAACTGCGTGCTTTGACGGGTGATCGCTTGCAGAATGGACAAAAGTAGAAAAGATTTTCGTGAATCTCTTGATGACGTTTCAGTTGATATTTTTTCTGGAAGACTTTTTCACACTCTGGACATTGATGTTGCTCATTTGGATCTTCTTGTGTGAGTGCTTGCTGCTGTTGTGCTTTCAATTGTTTTATTTGTGCCTTTGAATGTTCGCCATTTGATTTGTCAATGATGAAAACTTTCGGCGAAGTATTTGGAAATTTCTCGCCAATGTCAGAAAAGCCATTTACTTCATTGCTCACTTCATGCTTTGGACTAATATTGAAGGTTGTTACTGTTGTATTTGCTGCTGAAGTTACGGCTTGTGATTTTAAACCTGATATCGGCACTAACTTGGGCAAAGCTGCTTGATGATAATTTGCGAATGTATAGCCGTTACTGGTGTTTGCTGGATTGAGTTCAACATTAGATATTATAATAATTGTGTTTCCATTTTCAATATGTGTATTCTTTGTGTCTGAAGCTGCTGAAATTGGTGCTGCTAAACCATTGCCGTTCCACGTCGTATCTGTCATTATAGCTGTCGCTGTGTGTGCACTCTGAGTAAATTGAGGACTAACTTGAGCTGCCTCATTCACTGTTGTTGTTGCTGCTACAATAGCTGCTTGCTCTATATTCTGTTGCTGTTGATTCTTTTTATTCAATTTTGAAACGAGTGCCTTTGCTACATTTTCTTTTATCGGTTTTTTATTTAACACAATTCGACGATATTCTGACGACTTTTTTATACTCGTTGTGAGTTCTGGTCTGACAATATGCGCAGTATGAACATTACGCAGGTGTTTTTCAAGCGAATTTGGATTTTTAAAAGCTCGTGCACACACAATACACTTATCATAATTTGGCACACTCGATTTGATCTCTTCAATGGCTTGCATTTGAATTGATTGCACAATTTCTTGTTGTTGCTGCTTTTCCTGTTCATTTTCTTGCTGAAATGTTTGCTGCTGTTGGTTTTGAGTTTCCTGATTGATTTGCTCTTCAAAATCAAATTGCGGTGGTTGCGTTGACAAATCTTGATCATGTAATAAAGAATCTTGCTGTGATATTGGCTCAACCCATGCATGAACATCGAGCGGATCAGTAGACATGAAACCACCAATGAGTGTCTCATGTGACATATTTTCAATCGGTGTCTCATCCATATCATTCGATACATCGCAATGTGATTCAATAGTATACAATTCAGGTTCTTGTATTAATAAATTCTGATTAGTTACAACTGAGAGCAATTCATCTGAGACGTCATCGGATCTAAAAAAAGACAAAGATTAGTCATAAAATGTAATAACAAAAATTTATAAAAATGTCACATACTTTTCTTGAGAACTTGTGTCTGGTGTCATCGTTACATTCCTATGAATTTTCATATGACGATTAAGTGACCAAGAATTGCTCAGCACTTTCCAGCATATACCACAGTGAAATAGAGATTTTTTTGCCGAAGACTTTTGCTTAAAACAATCATGCTCCTTGAGTTCATCAGGATTTCGAAACATTTTCATGCAAACGACGCACATAAATAAATCATGAGATCGCATATGCTTCTCTAAATTTGACTTTGTTATGTACTTTCTCGTACACAATTCACAAGCGTACTTTTGCGTTTCGGCATCATTCATCTCTGTAAATTTGATTGGTTTTATTGACGATGACGATGAATGACTAATTTTATCGACATCACTTATTGACGACGATAAATTGTAATTATCGATAAAATCCATTTGATAAGTCATTCCATTCATTTGCTGTTCATTTTTTGCCATTAAAATTAAATTGTCAAAATCAATGCTGTAGCTGGGCGAGTGACTCTGATTTTTCATCAGACTATTCACCGGCGGTAATGAGATCTCAGATGATGGAGATGATGTTGTCGGTGCAATTGAGAGATAGTTGTTGTTTGTTATATCAGAATGCTTATCGTCATTTAACTTGAGATCGCAATCAAAAGTGGAAACTTGATGGCGAACATTTGTGCATAAATTGAACTCGTTTGTGGCCTCCTGCAGTAAGCTTACTCCCATTCGTGTAGCATACGATGGCGAGTACCATACTTTCAAAATGTCACCTAACTCAATGTCACGCGTGGATGTGTAATAGATTTGATCATTTTCCTAAAACAACATTATCGATAATTAATTTAATTTTACAATATTATTAAATTTCTTACTTGATATGCCATTAAATTTTGTTCATTTGAATATCTCGCAATATCAACGTGAATCATCCAATTGCATTTTGTTTCATCTGAACAATCTAAATAGTAATTGCGCACATTGAAAAGTTCCTTTATGTCATCAGAGAGATCATCAATAAATGGATCACCGTGCCATATTTCATTAAAAATTATTAATGGAAATTTATTTGGCCGCGATGGAGGCACATAGCTTTTGGGTGCAAGCACTGGACCTGAAAAAAATTATATCACACAATTACTCGTGACCTACTTTTCGTTACACTGGATTATGCATGCATTTTCCTCTTCTCTCCCTCATGTACTTTTAAAAATGTGTTTAAATAATGATGATCGCTTACCGAAACGAGTTCCCTTCGCAAATTTTTGAGCCGTTATCACCATGGATTTTTTTAATTCACCATAATCATCAATTACCATTAAACCATCGGGAACCGAGTATCGTGACAAATTTTCACTATGTGGCTTGTCTGGTATCTAAATTGAGAGTAAAAGTAAATCATTAGATGTGCATAGCGAAAAAAAGAAAAGATAAAATGTGAAAAGGAAAAGTTACTTTTAAATCCAGTAAAAGCATATACATTATTTTCCATTTATTACTTACGATTTTATCTGTTAACTCATTACACAATCCAGTATAATGTAAACCATTACAGATCCCGCAAATATTTTTTACAGAATGTGCAACATTACTTGTCTGTAACGAGAGACAGATAGGGAGAGTGAAAAAGAGGGACAGAGAAGGAAAATTTGTAGAAAATGGAAAAAATTATCTTGTGTTGTTTTTGAAATGAAGAAATGGTTGGAGAAAAAAAGTGAATATACCTGATTAAACGGAGGTATTAATAAGTTTGCCATCGAAATATCCATTTTGCTTGCAATCAATCAAAATATTAAACGAGTTTATCTATTTAATACATTACATTTCCTGTAAAAAACGAGAGAGAAAAAATTTCATTTTGTAATTTTAACATTATCCATCATTAAAATGCTTTACACTCATCAACCTCAACACTTTTCATTATTTTAAAATTACTAAAATTATTAACAATAATATTAACTAAATTTAAACTTATATTGATTGCACAAACCTAATTTATTTATTTTTTTTTATTTATTATTGAGAAAAATTGAATTAAAAGGTAGGTAGTAGTGAGAAGTAATGTTTGTTTAAAATAAATCTCACCGTTATGCGCAATACACCTTTACTACTCATATATTTAAATTTTAAAAAACTGTTTGACTTTATTCTTTTTTTCTTCTTTTCAATTAAAATAAACATAGATCAGATTTTTAAATTGCCAAATTATTATTGATCAAAGCGAGGTCTCTTTGCATTATTGTTATCTCTGTTATCTCGATAATATTCTCGACCACCACCACTACCACCTCCATGACGTTGATAATCATATCGATTACGGTTATAGTTGAAATTTCTTCTATTATTATGATGATTATAATGTTGATTTCGATTATTTTGATGATAATTATTTCTTCTATAGTTATGATTCCCTCCGCCACCACCTCGATTATAATGATGATTGAAATTTTCAAATGGATAAACAATGATCGGAGGCTTTGGTTCTTGCTTACAAAATTCCATAAATTCTTGATCATTTTCAGTGAAACGATCCTTAAACTCCTCTTCAAATTCTTTCACCATTCTCACATGTTCTTCATTAAGTTCTTCTTCACTCGAAGTCGATGAATCTTCTTCGCTTGAAGTTTCAAGATTAATTTTACGATTTGGATCAACCATTTTATTGCTCTTTTTTAAATGATTTTAATGACGCAATACACGATCTAGCATTAACAATGAATCTGCATCTAAAAAGAAGTAAAAAAAAAATATTACGACTTAAAGTTTATTACTTTGCAACTACTCACATGATTCGGATATGACTGAATCTAAAATTATGCCGTAAAAGCCTTTTTCGCTTGGTAAAATTGGATTACTTCTTGCTACTATTTCACTTCTCTCAAACATCCAACCCAAATGTGCTTTACAACTAGGACATTGACAAATTTTCCACGAAAAGCCTTCAAACCAACTTCCTCCTAAAGAATAAGATATAAATTTTAACATATTGTTAGATGAAATTGGAATAAATCTTTACCTGGATACCAAATTGAATTTGGATTTTTGGCACAATTAGCTCTTTTCGTTGTAATCAATTTGAATTTTATGCCAAGAGGATTTACTAACTCCTGAACAACGATAAATTTCTTTTTCTTTCCTTCGCCGATAGTAAAATTAGAAACTGAAAAAGCTTGCTCGCTTATTCGATCATTTATTATTAAATTAGCAATCAATGTGTCAGTACCGCAATTTTTACACAAAAAATAGCCTGCATAAACGTGAAACATGCGAGTTAGTTCTCTTATCTTCTCTGATAATATATTTTTACCTTCTATCGGTGTCGTGTCTATATTTTCTTCTGAACTTATTTCTAGCTTTGTTAATTTCACACTAAGCAAGATTCCAAACAAAATCAATTGTTGACATTTCATCGATGACTATTTAGGTCTATTAGACAACTTTTAGAAACTATTTTTATTTATTTTTAGGTAATTTTAAAAGTTTTTATTTTTCAATGTTTTTCTTTGCAAATTCGACACACTCTGGTGAAATAGAAGATTTTTATGTGATAATGTACTAACTCAAAGTGTTTAATTCACCACAATCAATTTATTTTAATATTTTTTTGTAAATTAATTTCACAAATAAAAAGTTTTTAAACACAAAGTTGTAAAACCGTTAAATTATAATTTTCTTAAAAATTACGAGTAGAGTAGTAAATTAAAATTAAGAGTAGAAGAAAAACACTCTTTTTTATTTGAATAAATAACACTTTTATTCGAGTGTAGACAATGTTTCTCACCAAAATGTTTATTTTGAAATCGATCTGCAAGATTGAAAAAAACTGAAAATTTTAATTTTTTCCACTTTAAGCTTTAAAACCTTTTAATATTTTAATACAATTTTGCTTAAAAAGAAGACAACAATAATCCACATATGAGGTAAGTAAAAAAGAATGAAAATTCATGTGAAGATTAAAGAAATATTAGAAATTTAATGCAAGAAAAAAATTTCTATAGAACGTAAAAGAGAGAACAAGTATAAATATTTATTTAAAACTATGCATGTGTCGCGACCATAAAATAAACTAAACCTAAATTGAATTTGGAAGCCTTATAAAGTGATTTTATAACAGGGTGATACACAGAAAACTTGCCAGTTCACTTATTTAGCTGCTATATATCAATAGAGACGAGCCAACACTTATTACAATACGTCTCCCCTTTTACATTTCTCACAATAAAATATGCAACAACATGGAATATTCTATTGTGTGTAATATGCGCAAACTGCCTCTATTTTTGGAGGCAATAATACCTTGTTCGCTTTAGTTGTTTAGTTTATTTCCGATTGTTTTAACGTGCTGCTACATTGCTGCAGTTTTGACGTCGTTTGTTCGTGGCTCTTTTCATTGTTTGCCTAAACCTTTTATATTTATCAATTTTGAAAATTAAAAAAAATTAGCCGATGTCAGTGTTCAATGATAAATTTTTAATATATTAACAATCGCGATTGTATCAGGTTGATTCAAGAACGTCTGTTTTATAAAATTTTAGGGTAAAAGCATATAATTATCGGTCTAATTCAGAAATTTTATAATCAAATTGAATTTTCTCACTTATCATTTGTTCGATTTCAATTCTGATTGAACTTTTGTATGTAGAATTTCAAGAACTTTCATTTAGAATTTCATGTTTGTGGAATGTAATTACCGGTCTAAAAAATTTAATTATCGTTCTATTAGAATTTAATTATCGGTCTAATTGTTTTGATTCTAAATTTTTCACTTTAAAATACTTTATATAATTTCACTGATTTGTATTCACTATATCTTAACAGCAAAAGTACTTCCCATGCGATTACAAAGAAGATAACAGTTTAAATTAAGAAAAATTAAGAATTTTAGAAATTGGAAATATTTTGAACGCGTTTTGCTGCAGTCGGTACTAAAATTGTTACGCGATTTTCACATAAATTTGTAAACAAAAATTAGAACGATAATAATATCCTTTTAGACCGATAATTATATGCATTCATATTTCGTGTATTTTAAGTCATTAAATCGTGATAAATTGACAAGTAGTTACTCATTCTAGTAATAGTGAATAATTGACACTTGGAAAGGTTTTAGTGTAATAAATAAATGATTTAAAATTGGCAAACTTTTTCCAAAAATTTTCGAAAACCAGTTTTTGTCAAATTTCACTCAAAATATAGCTTCAAAAGCAATGATTAAATGGTAAATAGTGATTAAATATAATTTTCAATAGTTTAAGTTCATTCGATGAGTGATTTTAGTGAGTTTTATGCATAAAATCATGAAATGTTGCATTAGACCGATAATTATATGCCTTTACCCTATATACTTTTGCCCATTTGTCACATGTGACATATTTTGTTGCGCAACAAATTGTTTACAATTTTTTGAATTCAATTTTATAAGCTTTTAAACAGAGTAAAGT